>JAJONR010001164.1:0-29799 GCA_029582245.1 Solanum etuberosum | reverse complement strand
GCCTACCACCTTCTTAGATACTTAAAGTCAGATCCTACTTTAGGATTGTTCCTATCTAAAGATGCAGACTTTACTGTTAGAGGTTATTGTGATTCAGATTGGGCATCGTGTCCTGATTCTAGGAAGTCTGTCAGTGGATATTTAGTGCTACTTAGAGGCAATCCAATAAGCTGGAAATCAAAGAAACAAGACACTATCTCCCTATCATCTGCAGAGGCCGAGTACAAATCCCTTAGAAAAGTGGTAGGAGAATTGGTTTGGCTGAGTCGACTACTTGATTAACTGAATGTCCCATTTCAAAAACCAATTTCAGTGTTTTGTGACAGTCAGTCTGCCCTACATATAGCCATAAATCGTGTGTTTCATGAGAGGACCAAACATATCGAGGTTGATTGTCATTATGTCAGGCACATCCTTCAACAAGGGCTTATCTCACTGCCCCATATTACTACACAAGATCAGTTAGTTGATATTTTGACTAAGGCCTTAACTGGAATCAAACACTCCTCTATTCTTGGCAAGTTGGCAGTGTTATCCCCACCACCAACTTGAGGGGGGTATTAAGACTACGTCTTTGTATATAAATGATACAACTTATAAAGAAAGTAGTTAATTTGTTAATTAGTCTGTTACACAATTAGTTAGTTAGTTTGGGAGGCAGAACCTCCATCCACGTAAGCCTTAGATGATTAGATATTTTGTCTTCTTTTACAAGCTGTATATATGTACTACAATTGCACAGAATACAAGCTAAGCTTTCCATTTCACAAAAGGATTCTCTCACTTCGTCTTCTTTGTCAACTATGACAGAAGCTTCCATTGATGTTTACTGTGTGTGTTCTTAGTTCCATATGGTAGAATTGATTGATTCTAACAACATCAATAACATACTCAGCGTAGTTCCACAAGTGGGGGTCTGTGGGAGGGTAGTGTGTACAGCCTCGACTCAATAAAATAAGAAACTAAGACAACATACTACACCAAGGCATGACAAAGCATACTAAAAAGGAATAGTAACTACAATAAACGAATTACAAGAGACAATAGATAATAACAGAAATCGAAGAAACAAGAACCTACGACTACTAGCAAATTATGAATTATTAGCAGCAAAGTTTACCTTCAAAGCAGAGGAAATTGAGGCTTTCAAGTCCTCAACTTTTGATGGAATTGAAGGCCTTTGAAATGAGCAATTTACTTTACATGTGTAACTACATAAGGCCATAGTCAACCTGCCTCGATATCACAGTTTTTTTTAGAGATGATGTTGTTAATAAAAAAATAAGTTGTTAGCTGTTCAATTTTTGACATTAACTAAAGAGAGGTATATATAGTTTTGGTGTAAACAATGAGCATCTAGTTTCTAGGAAATAAGCATCTTTCAATTGGAGTTATGTATGACAGTATGACTTAATCAACTTAGGAAAATGACATCTCTCATAATAAAAATTGATCAAATGACTGTCAAGTACTTTATCCGATTTAGTTTATGTGAGAACGTGACCCATAATAAGCTAGAGAACTCATTACAATAATCAAAAACTAATTTTGATATCGATTGCTAATACAATGAATATATATATAGGAGGTGTTTCTCCAAAATTAAACAAGACTTTTCTATAAGAAGAACATTAAGTAATAAAATTAAATAACACAAAACTAGGAAGACAAAGTGACCTATATGGTGAGCTAGCTATTACTCATGTCTTATCAAGACATTATTATCCAATATAGAAAGGAAGAGCAAATGACACTCAAAAATACCAATACACATGATTTAATTTTATCAAAAGAGGGATAATACATTTGTAATAGGGGACGCGTGTAAATGGCACTAGGTTATAAAGACATGAAAGCTCCATGAAATCCATAAGGCACTCTACTTGGTAATGTGATTGTGGCAATAGGGTGTGTTGCAAAGTCTTTTGCATCAACTATATATACCTGCAAGAAATAATAATTGTTCACATTAGAATTGACTTTCACTTTGTTAAGTAGTACCTACATTAGTTTTTGGAAAAAAATATATTCAACTATAACTATGACAACTCACGTGAGATACATTTGTATTTTCATTGTGTGTGAATGTCACAAGCCAACCATCATCCTCATCAACACCTTGAGGTTTTGGAACAAAGGTTGTTCCACTACAAAAATTGCCCTCTGCCAACATGTGATATTCAACTTTAATCAATTCTTTATCTTCTTCAAATTGAAGTTTGGCAAGCCCTCTATATTTAACTAATCCATCTGATCATAAATTCAAAATATCAAATTATAGAGTCATAAGCAACCAAAAATAATAAAAATAAATTCATAATGGTACAAAGATCAAATTATAGTAACCTGAAATGGAGCTAGCTTCATTGTCTACCACTTGTAGATAACAAAATTTGTTTTTTAGACCAATGAACTTTTCATTGATCATAGGGAATTCCATAAAGAAGTTGGTTATGACATTTTTCTCCTTTACTTCACCTGTTCTCATGTTTAGTCTCCATTCACAAACACGATAAAATAACGATTCTTCTAAGGATTCATTATTTATTTTTGTGGAACTTGTCTCTTCAGACCCTTTGGAAAATCTCTCAAATTCTTTGACTTTGGAACCAGGTCTTGGTAATACAGATTCACGAGCTTTGCATCCCCGTACAACCACCTTTTGCCAAACAAATTAGAATCACATACATATTTTGGTCAATCACTCAATTTATATAAAGTAGTATCGAAGTAAATTTAATTACAAATAGAACTAAAACTACCTCATCATTGTGTTCGAAACAATTTATTAAGTGAAATACACAACTTGGTTGAACACCAAACCATCTAACAGAATTAGCATCACCATAGCGTGGCATTACTCCAATCCGTGCATATCCATCTTTATCATATTTGATCAATCTATTAACCAAATGATAGAGCAAAAATATAATCAAAACAATTTCATTAGATTGCAACGAAAAGATAAATTAAACTACTTACGAGTCTCCCCTAATGAGGCGATTTATGTCAATAGTTAGTGGAAAATCCATGATCACATTGTACCTATGAATAGTAAGATATCACAGAATTAGTGTAAACATTAGCTTAATAATATCATAGGTTGAAACATTCTTAAATGTTGCGATCAAGATTACCTTTGTGTAACTCCTATGTCATGGCATAGGGTGCACCTATTGAACTTAAGATCCACCTTGTGAACCATTTTCATTCCATCAGCTGAAAGTAGAAACTAGCAAATTATCCGCGAGCTACATAAGCTAAGTTTCTGCAGAAGTTTAATTAAAATTTCCTTTTTAAACGCTCATCTTGAATTAACATCTTCACCAGTAAAAGGAATAACACACCCGAAATGACTCCTAGTTCAAAGTAAGGTTTTCTTGGATATATCCCCATTGTAACAAGTTCGCCACTTCCAGGAGCTTTCTGTAGATAAAACAACATGTTTGTGTTTAAGATGTTCGCACACACACTATAAGAACTTAATTACCTTTGGATGACTTGTGAATGGTCGATTCCAAGCTCCATTGACATTCCAATTACCCAGTGTTTCAAGGGAATATATGTCTATCTCTTGAGGCAAATGATTTTCAGCAATAGAGTAGTATTTCTTTGAGTGTTCAAAGATACTTGTATTGCTTAAACATTTGTTTTCCATGCCAAATCTCAACTGCAATGCAACACCAACAAATGAAAGCTTATCGATGGCAATTTTTAAAAGAAAGATCAACAACTATTTAACTGAAGTGTAAGTTAGTTAGGCTAAGTTCATACCACAATCAAATTAATGTAAGCTAGTAAACAACGATAGAATACTACTACTCTCTTCCTTTTCAATTTATTTGTCTGATTTTGACTTGACATTTTGTATGTGTTAGTTCATGCATATATATTCCTTGCGGAATCTTGTGGTCTTGAACTAAACAGATACAAAATGTACCAGAATGTCCTTTTTATCTTTCGGTCTTAAACATTCTTGCCAAAAAGAGAAAGAGATATTCTTTTAGAAACAGACTAAAAATGAACTAAGACAAACAAATTGAAAAGATGAAGTATTTTGAATGATGTAAGTAAGTTTCATACGAAATTCAAGGCGTAAGCCATTAAAATGGCAAGAGAATCCCCTTCGACAGCTGGAAGAAATCCAGGTCTCTTTCTATGTATTTCCATCTTGAAAGTTTCCGTTTGGGTGTGCTTGTTATTGTAGAATGTACAAGTTCCTCTTCCTTTTTCTCTTGTGAAGTACAAAGCATGAAGCATTCCTTCCCCTTCAATCCATATGTGTCTTGACTTCCCAAATATGGATTTGGTCGATTTGAGACCTCCAAACAGAGGGTTTGAACCTATAAATACTCGTATCAATCATTATTTCTTTAAGGGACGTGCAAAGTCTAAAAAGTGAACGAATGAACAATTCCTGACCATTTCTTATGTAAACACCCTCCGGAAAATCATCTGGAATTTCCCCTTCCACTGTAATTACTCGAACGGATTCTCCAATCTCTTCCACCGGTGCAAAATTACTCTGTCAAAATTAATTACATAATTTAACATTAGTAGTACCTAATTTTCAACAATTAAATCTGGTAGTAATTATTAAATAGAAATGTACCTGAGATGGAAGTAATGGCTGATCAACAAATTCAAATACAAAGTCCACAAAGGCATCTAATAATCTGAAAGAAGTTTCTTTCACAGCTTTTGGAATGTCAGCTACAATTGGAAAATTCACCAAATCCCTCGAAAATGGCTATTCATCAATTCAAACCGAAGAATATTATAAGCTAATTTGCCTTCGGGGTATGCTGAATAAAACACTATCAGAAAATGGACAAATTCTGTAGCTAAACTACAAATTTTATCGTCAATTTTATATAACAATGGATTATTATAATATGAACAACATACCCAGTGGGGTCTGACATGCGAATTTAGGATTTCTAGAATATATATGCACCACTTTAAAAAAAAAGGGAAAATGTATTTAATGAGAATTAATCCTTTCCTCTAAGTAAATAACTCAATCTTCAACCAAGTGCATCATTTAGGCCTCATTTATTTTCATTAAGATTAAGACGTCTAAATCTGAATGCACGTCTGAATATTAAGATGTACATTAAAATTTAGAGGTCTGAATCTGAATACGAAGTGAAAGACTATTTGTTTTCTTAACATATGAATGTATAAAACTTTTCTTTATTTTTTAAAAATAAATATATAAAATTCAAATAAAATAATAAATTGATCAAATATGATATCACTAAAATATTTTAAAATTTTTATATGACAATTGATGGTGGGGATGACTAACGATGGTAATTGTGTGTGGCAACTGTCAACTTGGGATGGTTTGACTGATAATGGTGGTTGTGCCCTGTGGACAGTATCTTATGGTATAGTGGTTGACAGTAGTTATTGATCGTGGTTGGTGGTAGTGGCGATTGATAATTAGTACTTGAATAATACTGATAACTAATGACGGTAATGAATCATGATGGCGGTTAGCAATGTATAATTTTAACTAATGATGGTAATTATCAGTGGTGATTAATTAGTGAATCATATAATAATGGTTGGTGGTAATGACTGCAAATGATGGTATATGGTGATGACGATTGATTTTGGTGATTGAAGATAGTGGTAATTGTGGTTGGGCTGAGAATGGTGGCTGGTTGTGGATGGTAGGTGGTGGTGATTGATAATGGTGGTAGTAGTTGTGGTGAAATGATGGTCGTGGATTGTGGGTGAAAGTAGATAATGGAGTAGTAGTGAACTGTCAACTTTGTAAAAATATTTAAATATACATCTTAATGATATTAAGACTTTGTCATAGATCTTAATCATTCAGACATATTTAGACTCATTTAGAACATGTTTGACATTGCTAAAAACTGTTTATTTCTAGAAGTGTTTTTTTAAAATAGCTTTTCTGAAAAGTGTTTTTCAAAAAAAACAATTTGTATTTGGAAAATTCATTTGAAAAGTGCTTTTGATAAGCAATTTGTGTTTGGCTATCTTTTAAAAAAAAGTGTTTTTGAGAGTCAAATCACGAAAAATGGCAAGTATCAATGTGCTTTTAAGATTATTTTGTAGAGAGAAACTATTTTAAATATCTAATACATAACTTTAATTAAATTTTTATTTCAATTAAATTAAATGTACATATTCAAATTATTAATCAATATTATACATAGATAAATAAATAAATAAAATATTAATATAATGTTAACATGATGAGTTAAATATAATTAAAAATATCAAGCAAAATAAATTTAAAAACTATACCACAAATAAGAAAAGAAATTTTTTTATTTGTTACTTTTTTTGGGAGGCCTGAAATCTTTAATTGTTACTTTTTTCTTTTTTTAATCTTGCAAAATATTATATTACCTATTTCTAATAATATGTAAAATAAAATATAAAATATAAATAATAATATATAAACATAAATAAAATAAAAAGTTTATCATATAAAAATAAAAAATAAAATTCTTGAATGAAACTTAACAAAACTTATGAAATATGTTAATTAATTAATAAGAGATATATTGGTAAATATGTAAGGAGTATTTTAGTCTTTAAAAAAATAATTTTCTGCTTCTGCTTTTTTTTTAAGAAGCAGAAATTTTTAGCTTCTTCCCAACAGCAGAAAAACTGATTCTGCTTCTATTTAAAAAACACTTTTGAGGATTTGCCAAACGCTTGATTTTTCAAAAAAAGTGATTTTTTCTATAAAAAAACATTTTTGGCCTCCCAACAACAATATCAAACAGACTCTTAGTAGTTGTAAAATAAGAAAAACAAAATCACTTAATTATTAAGATTTAGACATTGAAAACAAACGGATATAATTAATGACTGAGATATGATTCATTAAGATTAAAACATTCATTAAGTCCAAACAAATGAAATCAGTCTACTCGTGACACGGGTGGTACGAACAATATTATACAAATTTAGAAAATAGTTACATGAAATATCTAGTTCTACGAAAAGACATGTGCCCCATATTCTTGCCTATAAACTCGTCACCAGGGTCTGGGGAGAATAGTATATACTTAAACCTTACCCTTATCTTGGGAGGTAGAGAGATTATTTTTTATGTACCTTAAGCTTAAGAAAATAATAGAAATGAAAAAATCAAAACAAATACTACACACAAGGTATGACAAAACATATTGAAAAAAGAAACTATAATTACAACGAAATAATACGATAAATGAATTACAAGAGATAGTAAATAATAACAAAAATCGAAGGAACAAGAACCTACAGAATTAATATTATGTCTACTAGCAACTAAATTTCAAAAAAATAATAATATGTCATTATTATTTTTTTGCAGTGAAATAGCATCAAAGTTGACAAATATGAGGGAAAGTTTACCTTCAAAGCAGATGAAATTGAGGCTTTCAAGTGCTCAACTTTGGTTGGAATTGAAGGCCTTTGAATAAAGCAATTTACTTTAAATGTGTAACTACAAAAGGCCATGGTCGATCACAGTTTTTAAGTGATGATGTTAAGAAAATAACTTGCAAGCTAGCTGTTCATTTTTTGACACTAACTAATTAGAGGTATTTATAGTGTTGGCGTAAACAAAGAGCATCTAGTTTCTAGGGTATAAGGCATCTTTCAATTGAACTAATAATTAGCTTAGGAAAATGACATTTCTCACAATAAAAATTGATCAAGTGAAAGTACTTTATTCAGTATTCTATTTTCTTTTTGTTCTATGAGTGCAAGTTTTAAAATGTTATGATGTATTTAAGACTATAAATCTTACAAGTCTTCATTTCATGTCCGATTAATCAGGATTAGATATGGAATATTCCTGTTACTAACAACTTATGGCTCTCTAAGTTGTGACAATGATTTTATGGAAACAATAATTTCGAACTTTTGTATGAGACTGGAGTGTAGGGTTCAGTTGTAAGCTAAGACCCAAAAAAAAAATTGTCCTCTCCATGTTTACGAATGGTAAACGACAAGAAGATGCAGAAAAAGAACAGCAATATCTATAACAAATAATTAATTAAATATTTGAAGAAGAAACATAAGACTTAGCTTACTCCTTCTTTCCTAATTTATGTGTTATTTTTCTTTTTGCTTTTCGAAATTCAAACTTTATAATTTTAATAGTGTGTTTGAACATAGAATTTTAAAGTTAATTCACACACTATCACATAAATTAGGATAAAATGAATAATAAACATACTAGAAATTAAATTTGAATGCAAGTTAATTAAACATAGAACATATATAAATGATTAAATTTTTAAGCCAAAAAAAAGAACAATGGAATCAAACAGTATATACTGAATTTAGATTCCCATATATAATTTAAATTGTTCATATTAAAATTCCTAATCTTACTTTAAATAACGATATGTGTGATTATAAATTTACTTACATGATATATTTAACAAGTAAAAAAATTACAATTTGTAATTTTAGCATCTACCTAGAGAAAGATTCTTCATCACTCTGGACAAAATCTACGTGGACTTTCAATCTCTAGTGCTTATATTCTCAAATTTTTCATGCAAAAAATGGTTGTTATAACTAATTTCATGAAATGTGGAATTCATATACTATATTTTTAAGACGCTAATGGCTAGCCAACCAAATTTAGTGAATCCTGTTAAAATAATTATTAGCGAGAAAAGTAACAAACACTGCGATAAATAAAAGGATTTAGTGATTTCGTTAACGATTTTGACTTTTTTATTTATTTATCGATTCTTAATGATTTGAGATTTTTTATTTTTATTACAATGTGATAGTGTGCGTATTTTCAATGATTTTCTTTGTGTCAAATCATAATAGTTAAACCGATAACCAATAGCGGACCCATAATTGTTATTAAGGGGTGTCAATAGTTGTACTAAAAAATATAATTATGAGGCTAGTATGACTAGAATCCACGATCTCAAGGAATTTTCACAACACCTTAACCATTAGACTAAACATTTAACTTGTGTCAAGAGGTGTCAATGCTTATATATGTATTTACTAAACTAAAATTGGAACTCTATATACAATGTAAATTTCTGACGAAGGGGTGTCGCTTGACAACCCCTGAGTAAAGGTGGGTAAGCCCCTGCTGATAAGTCGAATCGATAAACTTCAAAGCCAAATCGAACCAACTGATACACATGACAATGATTATATGGAAACAATAATTTCCAACTTTTGTATGGGACTGGAGTGTAGGTTCAGATGTAAGCTAAGACCCAATTTTTTTTCTTGTCCTCTCCATGTTTACGAATGATAAAGGACAAGAAGATGAAGACAAAGAACAATTCTATAACAAATAAATAAAATATTTGAAGAAGAAACATAAGACTTAGCATACTCCTCCTTTCCTAATTATTTATGTGTTTTTTTTTTTGCTTCTCTAAATTCAAATTTGATAATTTTAATAGTGTGTTTGAACATAAAATTCAATCACACACTATAACATATATTAGGACATGAGAGTATTGAATGCAAGGTAATTAAATAAACATAAAACATGTATAAGATTGAACTTTTAAGCTAAAATCCCCATACATAAGTTGAATTACTACCATGTAACCAGGAGTTCACGAGTTCAAGCCTGAAAAATAGCCTCTTGCAGAAATACAAGGTAAGACTGCGTATAATAGATCCTGATGATCGGGATCCTTCCTCGGACCCTATGCATAGCGGGAGCTTTAGTGCATCAGACTGCCACTTAATTTATACATATTTTAATTGCTTATATTCAAATTCCTTATCATATAGTATACTTTTAAGACGTTAATGGCATGAAAGCTCCATGAAATCCATATGGCACCCTACTCGATAAAGTTATAATAGCAACTGGCTCTTCCGTAAATTTCTTTGCATCAATTATACAAACCTGCAAGAAATTAAATTAGAAGTAAACCGATGATTTAAATTTAATGAGTTCAAATATGATAATTTTGATGCGCGCTAAATTAATTGTATTTTACTTACTTGAGAAATATTCTCATTTTCGTTATGCGTAAATGTAATGATCCAACCATCGTCTTCATCGATGCCTCCAGGTTTTGGAACAAATGAAGCTCCTGAACAAAATGTGTTCTTTGGGAACATGTGATATTCTGCTTTAATTAATTCATCTTCTTCATCCTGTATATTTAATTTCACAAAGATTAATTAGTACTATATGAAGTATTAATCCCTTTTTTGGGGGGAAATGTATAGACTTTACTATACTACATATTAAATGAATTTGTATACGTACCATATTAAAGGTTTTCTTTTCTTCATAATGAACCTTAATTAGCCCATCAAATTTAGAGAATCCTGTTAAAATAATTTAGTATATAATTAATGAGTAAATCAAAAGATGTATTAATTATTTAGTTTGTAGATATATAGTACATTTACCTGAGCCAGACACCTCTGTGGACTCAACAACTTGTAGATAAGCAAATTTATTTCTAAATCCAGAGATCCTTTCATTGATGAAAGGGAATTCCATTGCAAACTCATCTCCAAATATATTCTTCCTCTCTTTAACTGTTCCAGTTTTCATGTTTAATCTCCATTCGCAAACACGAGAAAAAGTTGATTCTTTTGTGAACTCATGAGAGTTTGTGGAACTTGTTTCCCTTTTAAGCCATTTGGAGAACTTGTCAAAGTGGTTGATGCTAGAACTAGGTCCCGGTATAACTGATTGACGAGCTTTACATGCTCTCACCACCACCTTTGCAAATTAAACAACATTTTCGAATTATTATTAGTATTTCAATTTTATTTAATAAAGAAAAATTCAAGATAAAATGGTCAAACACTTCAAGATGACATTAGAGCGTCCATGTTGAGAATACAATTTAAATAATAAAAGTATGCTTCTCTCTTACCGTTAAGACTATATGTATATATACGTGCGTACCTCATCATTAAGTTCGAAGCAATTAATGATGTGAAATACACTACAAGGGTCGACCTCAAACCATTTGATGGAATTAGCATCACCATAGCGTGGCATTATCCCAATTCTTGCATATCCATCTTTTTCAAACTTCATTAACCTACATAATCACAATATATTTATCAGATATAATAAAAAAATATACGTATACTTGGTTACATGAAAAATGGAAACTTAATATATATACTCACTGGCCTCCAAGAACAAGTTGACTTATGTCAACTATTAGCGGGAAATTCATGATCACATTGTATCTACAAGTTTATGTAGGACCAATTAGTAAAAATTTACATTTACTATCATACAAGTATATATGTAGTTTAAAATAGGAAATAATATATTATACCTTTGTGTAACTCCTATTTCATGGCAAACGGTACATCTATCCAACATGAGATCCGCTTTGTGAACCATTTTTTTTCCATTGGCTGAAAGATTGGTA
This sequence comes from Solanum etuberosum, assembly GCA_029582245.1. Classification (NCBI taxonomy): domain Eukaryota; kingdom Viridiplantae; phylum Streptophyta; class Magnoliopsida; order Solanales; family Solanaceae; genus Solanum; species Solanum etuberosum. The sequence goes on along the minus strand of JAJONR010001164.1, from coordinate 18,412 downwards.
ATAAATTGAGTAACGTCGTGAAAAAATAAAAATAATAAGTAAATTGAGTAACGTCCGATTAAAGATGAAGAAATTAAATACTCCATAGTACTGTACTATATATGGAAGGAAATAATATGGTACCTGAAATCACACCAAGTTCCATATAAGGCTTTTTTCCATCAATACCAATTATAACTAGTTCTCCCGTCCCAGGTGCTTTCTATAATGTAAAAAGGCCACAAAGTTAAAAGAATTAAATAACAAAAATATTGGAAACACCCCCAAATTCCATCCGAATTATTATTAGTAACACACTTTTACTTGACTAATTGAACTTGCAAATAAACCCCGTGAAATACATTCCTAAATTCTCGCCGGTGTCTCGGATTTTATTAAGAGTGTTATGCTCCTACGAGAGTTTGAGACCACTTGGTATATCATGTGGCAGATCGGGGATGTATCCAATTACTACAATTATTTGTACCTTTGGGTGGCTTGTGAAGGGTCTATTCCAAGATCCACTTAAAATGTTCCAATTTCCCTTAGTATGTAGGGAATGTATGTCGATCTCTTGAGGCATATGGTTCTCAGCAATTGAGTAGTATTTATTTCCATGTTCAAACACATTACTGTTGCTCAGGCTTTTGTCTGTCACACCAAACCTCAACTGCAAATTATTACATATGGATTCATGATTTGAAATTTATGAATGTTAATCCGACTTCTCCAATTGACTATACGTATACATACCAAATTTAGAAGGTAGGAGAGGAGTATAGCATTAGAATCGCCTTGAATAGCAGGAAGAAAACCTGGTTTCTTTCGATCCTTTTCCATATTGTAGCTATCTGTCTGGACATGTTTGTTCTTGTACAACGTCTTCCACTTCCCGCTGCCATTCTCTTTGTTTAAGTAAAGAGAATGAACCATTCCTTCACCCTCAATCCACATATGCCTCGATTCACCAAATATAGATCTCGTCGATTTCAGTCCTCCAAATAGAGGGTTTGGCCCTGAAATAATAATACTCCAAACAATATGTATCAAGACAGGAGTACGTACGTATATCTATCTCGTAGCAACGTACCGTTTCTTACGTAAACACCCTCTGGAAAATCATCTGGAATTATCCCTTCAACTATTCCTACTGTTGTAGCTTCTCTCATCTCTTCCACCGGTGCAAAATTACTCTATCGAATATTAAATAAAATATGTTTGATGTTAAAGAGCATGTAATTACGTGTAAAAAAAAGGTTTAGGATTTAGAGTTCGGAGTTGAAAATTACCTGAGATGGAAGCAATGGGTGGTCAACAAATTCACATATAAAGTCTACAAAAGCTTCCAATAAATTGAATGAAGTGTCCTTGATAGCTTTTGCAACGTCTAATGAAATATTTGGAAAATGGTCCAACTTCTTCAGCAATATTGGCTGTTCAAGTCAAAATCATGCAACTTTTTCTTTAACAAAGTAGATGTTTAATTTGATAACAATAATAATGATCCCTAATTAGCTAATTGCACAAATTAATAGGTTTTTAAGTTCCATCTGCGGTACACTTTTACTTATTCATTGTGAAAAATAAAAAGACATAATTTATCAAAAATGCTGCAGTAAAATATGATAGTCACTACAACAAATAAAGGATTTTGTAGTAATTATTTAGCATAATAATAGAATAATCATTATATTATATTTAACAATAACCATTAGGGGTGTTAATGGGACGGTTCAATCGGTTATTTTTTTAAAATTATATCATTCCAATTTTTCGGGTATTTTTATAATGTATAACCAAAATTAGATTTTTTAAAATCATCCCATTCATATCCGTTTCTCTTTGGTATCGGTACGGTTCGATTAATCTTCAATTTTTTATACTTTTAATATATCACCTCAAAATATAGTACTATTAAAATATTTCTTTCGCAAATATGTTCTTGAAAAAACACTTTAATTCTTCATCAAGAAGACAAGAATGTAAAATTTTGTTGCCATATTGTTTGATCTTAAACATTTAATATGAGAATTTGCATTGGTTTTACTGTATTTTTTTGGATAGAGTATCTATTAGAGTAACGGCTAATTAAAGAGCAAAGACTCAAAGTCATCTAGTCACCAGAGGCCTAGAACCTAAGTTATATTTATATTTGAAAAATGTTTTATAAAAAATATATATATACATTGTCATTCGGTTCGGTTCGGGAATTTTTCGATTTTTTTCATAAACTAAAAAGATCATCCCAATTGTTCGGGATGATTATACACTTAAATAAAAGTTCACGGTTTTATTGGAAAAAAAACATAAATCGGTTCGGTTCGTTTCGATTAGGTTCGATCGATTTTTCATAATCTTTTACACCCCTAATAACCATCGCTTTATGTGATTCCGAATACATTTATATTAATTAACTCAATTACTATTAAATGTATTTAGAATAATAAATATTATCACTTAAAGAAAGGACTCTTAATAAATAAAGCTTTTTTTAAGAAAGCAAGCCTTTCAAGTAGGGCTTGAAAGAAGGACATTAGTGGCTTAGCTCTTCGCGCTTCCCGCTTGTAACTGTCACCTGTAATCCGCGCAGGTGTGTCCGCACCCCCCTGAGTGGACGAGAAAGAAAGGATTTCTCGGAGCAACCCCCCAGGTTCCAGATCCAGAATGATACAGTAATACAGTATTAATCCGCCCAATTGCTTAAAGCTAAAGCAATAAAGTAGGGATTTTAGGAAAGCGGATTATCTTCTCGGGGAAGCGGCAATATTTCTATTAAATATCTCTTTTATTACCGTGAGTTACGTTACCTTGAAAGTAGATGAGAGTGGATCCCTGGAGTGCTCAAGTTTGGTTGGAAGTGAAGGCTTCTGCAAAGAGCATTTGGTGACCACTTGAAGTAGTGCATAACTATTAGCAGCCATCTCTAGAAATTATTATTCAGTGTATACTCTGTGATTGATATTGCAAAGGGGATATATATATATAACATAAAGAAATCTACTACTATTATAATATAATATAATATATAAGTGAGAATAACCACACACATCATCGTCAACATGTCTACTTGATAGCAATAGGGGTATATTGGTCATTCAACAATATAAATATTAGAAAATTTTTCCACAGCTAAAGAGCCATACAATTTTTCTTACTAGAAAAGCAGAAAAGGACCACTCACATAAAAGGAGCAGAAATAGTACTCCTTCCATTTAAAAAAAAAAGATTTATTTTTCTTTTTAATCTATATTAAAAAAATAACTTTTTTCTTTTTCTATAACTTTTTCATTTCAACATTTCACATGACATATTTTAGGCCATAAAGATTAAGAGCTTGTTTGACATTACTGTTAAAAACAACTTACTTTCAGAAATATTTTTTTAAATTACTTTTTAGAAAGTGCTTTTGAAAAAATAAATTGTGTTAAACTAATTTATTTGAAAAGTGTTTTTCATAAGTAAACTACGTTTGACTAATTTTTTTTAAAAAATGTTTTTAAGAGTCATATTACAAAAAAAGACAACTATTAATGTACTTCTAATATTAAAATTATTTTATAGAGAGAAACAATTTTAAATATCTATTAAAAAATTAAAATTTACATGTTTAAATTTTTAATCAATATTATACCTTTTTGGAGAGGCTAAAATCTTTAATTGTCATTTTTTTCCTTTTTATAATCTTGTAAAAAAATTGTTGTTACCTTTTTGTCTAATTCTACAAAATAATATGTAAAATAATATATATAATAATAATATATAAACGTAAAATAAATTATAAAATTTATTATATAAAAATAAAAAACAAAATTCTTATGAAAGTTGATCAAACTTATGAAGTATGCTAATTAATTAATAAGAAATATATTGGTAAATATGTATATATGAAAAGGATATTATAGTCTTGAAAAAAATAATTTTTTGTTTCTGCTTCTACTTTTTTTAAAAAATATTTTTTTTTTAGCTTCTTCCCAACGACAAAAAAATTGTTTTGCTTCCATTTAAAAACACTTTTACTGATTTGTCAAACACTTAATTTTTCAACAAAAACATTTTTTCTCAAAGTATTTTTGACCTCGCAACAACAATGTCAAACGGGCTCTAAAAGACATTTTGATGTATTTTGGCATAACTTTAATTTAGGACCACAAAATTAATTTTTTTTTTTAAAAAAAAATTCACGTTAAATTAAACTAAATCATTCTTTTTTAAATCGAGGGAGTAGTACCCTAAAAATTTGATTCTTCATCAACCCTACTACCATTATAGAGGAGGATGTATTTAGGCATGTGTATTTTGCCGTCGTGGGCCTTATGTGTCAATCGCTTCATCAACCCTACTACCATTATAGAGTAGGATGTATTTAGGCATGTGTATTTTGCCGTCGTGGGCCTTATGTGTCAATCGCGTATATATGCAAGATTTTGTACCAATTATATCGATTAATTAAATCAATTAATTGAATTTGTCTGTTCGAGCTTGGAATTTTTTGACTGATTCAGATTTACTTTTTTTCAAAAATTAATATTTTATTTGTTTTAAAAAGAGTAATCTAATTTTCTTTTTAATTTATTTAAAAAAGAATGTTTTTTTTCATTTTTTGACCACACTTTAGTTTTAATTTTCTACATGACATGTTTAAGGCCACAATATTAAAGGACATTTTGGTACATTTGACATAACTTTAATTTATGGCCACGATATTATAAAGTCTTCTTTATTTTTAAAAAAAAATTAGTGTCTAGTCAAACTAGATCATTCTTTTTTAAACGAAGAAAGTATTAATTTTATTTTATTTTTAAGTGATGTCAATTTTTTGTACATATATATGAGTCCAGAGCCAAAATTCGAAAGGGCAAAAAAATTGAGCAGAATTTTCAAAAGAACAATCAAATTGAATATGTATAAGGCTCGTACCAGAACGAGTCAGAGATAAAATATGTTTTATGAAATAAGAAAATATAATAAAAGAAAAAATAATAATATAATAATAAATAGAGAAAAAAATAAAAAAGCATATTTTTTTAATGTAAAATTTAGTGTAATAGATTGAAGTTCATTTATACTAAAATAATGGTGACACTATTTTACTGTAAGATTTGGTGTTATCCTGAGACTTTAGTATAGTTTTCATACGTATACTCAAGAATTCGTAGCTTTCTCCCTTGAAGACAGGAATAAGTGGTTTTGTCACACTCAATGAACTACCGTTAGTTGTCATTTTCTCTGATACCAAGAATTGTTGGGCAGAGTACAAAGGAAAGGCACAAAAATCAGAGAAACAAGGAAAGTGTGGAGAATATTAAAGAGAAATTATGTTATTTCTTCTTTTATTTATTCAAATAACAAAAACAACATGCCCAAATAAAATATATAGGCTAAGAGATAAACAATTAATTCTAAAATATACGTCGTATAACCCACTAAAACACTATTTCAGCAACACTAGGAAACTACCTAACAGAATGCAGAAGACTAGTTCAACCAAACTATCCATGTCCTAATTTATGTGTTCCTACTTTGTTTTGAATCACTATTCAACATATATGACATGTCAACTCATGTGCATGGTTCATTTGGTTTGTCACATTGTTTCTAAGTTATTTTCAATGATTTTCTTTGTGTCAAATCTGTCACAACCCAGACTTTCGTGATTGACATCCACATTAACCCTTCGGTGGGAGAACCATTACTACAACCCGACTAAACAAGTTAACGAAAAACTAGAAATTTAAAGATACGGAAGCAGGTTTAAATGACGAATAAAAATGGAGTTGCCATAAACTCCAAATATTTAATAAAACAACTAACAAACTATTGCGGAAAACAACTCCTAGAACCTGAAAGTCATTGTACCAAAACTCTAAATTCAACAAGTCTAAGAAAAAGAGGTACAACCCAAAACTAAACATAAGCAATGTCTAAAAACATAAATAGTCTAAGTCCGAAAAGAGTGGACTAAAATAAGGATGGATCCATGGCAGCCCGAAAGAACTGTCTCACCCTTGAATCCGGTCTCGATCAGTGATCTCCTAGCTGAGGTCTATCAGTAACTGCCTGAAGATGCCCTGTACTCAACAAAGAACGAGCAAGTGCAGTATCAGTACACAACCACAGTGTACTGGTAGGATCACACGGCTATTCCAGTAAGCGAACATAGGCAAGCAATCACAACACAGTAAACGCACGTATACAGAATACATAGAAAAAATATCATTTCAAGAACAACATACAATTCCCAATATCAACGACTATATACATGAACGTAATAATCACAATGATCCTCTCATGGAATCCACACTCAAACTGTTAGTATGTCAGGACGTGACACCCGATCCAATGTATGTGTCGGAACGTGACACCCGATCCAATATATGTGTTGGAACGTGACATCTGATCCAATGTATGTGTCGGAATGTGACACCCGATCCAATCAGCATAACCACAATCACAATCACACCCATAATGAACAATACTCATAATCATACAATCAAGTAATGGGTTCATGGCATGTAATTGTTCATATACATATACTCATTTGCATTCCTTATTCTCATACATGCATGCATACAATGAACCAATTACCAACATATATCACACAAACAGGAAATCAAACCATCACCTACCTCGAAACTAAGCTTGAATCCTCCTAAGACACTTGAGCCTTCCCTTTTTGGATTCTTTCCGCTTGTTCTTGGTCTAAAACAAGTAATTTAACTCAAGGATCAATAAACAAGGCCTAATTTATCCGGATAATAAACAATCTATAAATCCATGGCCAAACCCAAGATCCTATTGTTCAATTAGGGCTTTTTTCACCATTAACTTCAAGGCAAAACCCTCCCCCAATGATCATTACCCAATATTCTAAGGTCTACGAATCAAATTACGGATTAGGGGAGTAGAAATCTTACCTTTAGCGCTAGAAAACGTGGGAAACTGGTCAAGAACTGTTCTAGGTCGTCTCTTAGCTCTCAAGAACGAAGTTTGCAGAAAAATAACGAAATTGAGATTTTTTCCTGACTTAAGTCGCGACTGCCCCGCTGTAGCGAGACCCAGGCCGCCACATCGGCCTCGCCCTGGCGGCTTGCACGGAGACATAGAGTCGTAATTTGAGTTTCAAACTCCCATTTCACAACACACCTTCCACCCTTGACGTTCAAAAACTACCCGTTCACGCTGAGATCAGTTTTGGGAGTTCTATTCATCCAAATTTGATTCCGTAAAGCCGCACTGGCTCCCTAACATCTTGAATATCCACTCATGTGATCGAATTTATAATTAATTATCTCATTCATTACCAGATTTCCTAAACCTCACCTGACTCAGATTTTGTCCAAATCTGGACTAGGTTAGGAATTTCCAAGTTACTACTCAAAAGTTTTTTGTCCCAAATTCTTTTCCCATTGACTTTTCTATAACGACGGGAACAGGTCGTTAAAAAATCATACTAGTTAAATCGATAACCAAACTAATTAACGATTAATAACCGATAAACCAATAACTGATAAGCCAATATCTTAAAGGTTCTATAATGATTTAGCATATTTATAAATTGATAACCGATAAGTCAAATCGATAAATTTAAAACCAAAAGCAATGATTTTAAGGAAACAATAATTTCGAACTTTGTATGGGATTGGAGTGTAGGGTTCAGTTGTAAGATAAGACCCAAAAAGAAATTGTCCTCTCCATGTTTACGAATAGTAAACGACAAGAAGATGAAGACAAAGAACAACTCTATAACAAATAAATAAAATATTTGAAGAAGAAACATACGACTTAGCGTACTCCTCCGTTCCTAATTTATGTATTACTTTTTTTGCTTTTCGAAATTCAAACTTGATAATTTTAATATGTGTTTGAACATAGCATTTTTAAATTAATTCACACACTATTACATAAATCAGAACATGAGATTATTGAATGCAAGGTAATTAAATAAACATAGAACATATAAGATTGAACATATATTAGATTTCCAAACATAATTTAAATTTTTGCCATGTGACCAAGAGGTCACAGTTCAAGCTTTGAAAACAGTCTCTAATAGAAATGTAAAATAAGAATGCATACAATAGGCCCTTAAATAGATCCTTTTTTTGGGGGGAGAGGGAGGGGGGGATTGTGTATATATACACTATAGTATACATACCATATTAAAGGTTTTCTTTTCTTCGTAATGAAGCTTGATTAACCCACCAAATTTAGAGAATCTTGTTAAAATAATTTAGTATATAATTAATGAGTAAATCACAGGATCTATTAAAATTAATTTGTAGATATATAGTACGTTAACCTGAGCCAGACACCTCTGTGGACTCAACAACTAGTAGATAGGAAAATTTATTTCTAAATCCAGAGATCTTTTCAAACTCATCTCCTGATATATTCTTCTTCTATTTAAATTGTCCAGTTTTCATGTTTAATCTCCATTCGCAAACACGAGAAAAAGTTGATTCTTTTGTGAACTCATGAGAGTCATCATTTGTGGAACTTGTTTCCCTTTTAAACCATTTGGAGAACTTCTCAAAGTGGTTGATGCTAGAACTAGGTCCCGATATAACTGATTGACGAGCTTCACATGCTCTCACCACCACCTTTGTAAGTTAAACAACATTTTCTAATTATTATTGGTATTTCAATTTTATTTAATAAAGAAAAACTCAAGATAAGACGGTCAAACACTTCAAGATGATATGAGAGTGTACATATTGAGAATACAATTTAAGTAATAAAAGCATGCTTCTTTCTGACAGCTAATAGGATATGTAATTACGTGCGTACCTCATCATTAAGTTCGAAGCAATTAGGGGCCGTTTGGTTATTGGTTAGAGTTATACAAGTATTAGTTATGCAGGTATTAGTTATGCAAAGTTTAGTTATGCAGGGTTTAGTTATGCATGGTTTAGTTATGCAGGTATTAGTTATGCAGGGTTTAGTTATGTGGGTATTAGTTATGTAAGTGTTATTTAGTTATGTAGAGATTATATTACATGAATTATTAACTATTCAATATTGATTTTATTATAAATTAATATATATTATTTACAAATAAAATAAGTAAGAAAATAGTATAAATTCTCCCTTAAAAAAATAAAGAAAGGAATTTTCCTTATTCAATTAACTAGGAATTATGTCACGCCCCGAGGCTACCCCCTTGATGTAAACACGAGACCTAGGATCACGAGTGACCCCAAGCTAACCCTGAAGCTGGCATATCAATCATACTAAGAATAACTAAATTAAGATATACTATGCGGAAGCTTAAAACCATAATTAACTGAAAGATGGGGAATACCCAATACTGATATGAACATAAATAAAATACAACGAGTTTAGTGATACTGAACAATCACTCAAAAACTAAAGTTGAGTTTAATACTATGTCTGATAATCCTCTACTGACTAGAGTTGTTGGCACATGCCCCCAGCTAACTCTCGCAAAACTGAAACTGAAATAAAATATTGAATATAGAAAACATGTCTATTATCCTCGAAGTATGAGAACTCACCACTGAAGCTGCTTAAATGTGGATCGGGAATCGATCTATGCGTGATCTGGATGCTGAGTACCTGAACCTACATCATGAAATGATGTAGCACAGAGCATGCGTCAGTACTTTAAATGTACTGAGCATGCAGGATATAGAATATAGCTGAACAAAATACATAAACTGAACAAGGCATACTGAGCAATGATATAATCTAATCTGAATGTAAGTGCTGAAATAAATTGAAAATTGAGCAAGATGCAATAACCAATTACTAATTCTGAACATGACATACTGAGACTGAATGTTGAGGTATAACTGCAAACCTCGTCAAACGCATTAAATTATGACTGTGGGAGCTACTATTGATCGACATAAAACCACGTGAGCTAAGCGTGGAGTCCGATTTATACGCCTCATCGAGAGGACCCAATATACCTTGCCAGGGATATAAAGGCATGACTAGCGTGATCACTAAATTTGATGCCCACAGATGGGACTTATAAACCTACAGGAGCACGTAGTTCTGGGACTATAAGGGTACGCTGAACCCTAGTCCAACTCGGTAATAAGCCTACTCCCAACTGGAAATATGTATAAACAACATAACTAAAATACTGGATAGCTCAATGTTCTGACATGCAAATCTGAGAATACCACATTTAAATAGTGACAATGAGACATTCGAAACTAGAGCATGTATATCTGTTTTACTGACCTAACAAGTGTAATTCATGAACTAAGAGAATCTACACAACTAGGGTTATTAGTTTCATGCAAGGAACTAAGTAAACTTTCCAAGAAAACATGATAATTCGATTACGAATACTACAACAGTTAAATCACAACAATAATCCAAGGTTTTAGAAACCCTAGGTCTAAACAAGATATAGAGAATCAAGAATCTGACTGAGTTATAGGAACCTAGTGGATGAAAGTAACCCACTAGTGAAATCCCACATACCTGGTGACGAAATCTACGGAGAAATCCTTCGATTTCGGGGCTGGAACTGAAGAAAACCTGCTGCATTTTTTAGGGAAAACTGGTCATCTCTTTTCTCTTTTTTCGTTCTAAGTTTGGTGAATTTTGATGAATGAATCGCTTAGGGTAAGTTCTGACTAGAATATTAGGATAAAACTTATCAAAACGACGTAGTTTAGGGGTAAAATAATTAGGAAAAGACTAACCCCTAAACTGAAAGTCGACTACCGACCTACGGACCCTGACCGACGGTCCATCCTATCAGTCCGTCGATCGGCGTCTGGGAGCTGCAAACTGGCGGTATGAACCATGGACCGTGGTCCCACATACGGTTCGTAGGTCTTGTCGTGGGTGCTGGATTTTCTGAAAGTTCTGGGTGAAGTTGGGGTGACCAACCACGGACCACACCTACGGTCCGTGGTCCCATCCATGGGCCGTTGGTGGCCTCCGTCGGTGGCACCTGCAACATCTGGAAAAATATGTTACTTGTTATCTTTCGAATCCGGGGTGTTACATTATCTCCCCCTTGAGAACATTCGTCCTTGAATGAAGCCTAAACTAGCTGAGTATGGAGGGAAGGAGCTGCAATCCCTACCACTAAGTACTAGAAACTGATATCTGGCTAAACTGAGTTCTAAGAACATGCAAATATGCTGAAAATGCAAGAACAATTGAAGGAACATGATACTAAAACTGAATTTACGCAAGAGTAAGCTGAAAGAATGGAGAGGAACTATTACCTCAAGCTGAAACGGAATCGAAAGGAAAAAGGTGAGGATACTTGGCCTTCATGGCTGCTTCTGCTTCCCAAGTAGCTCCCTCTACGAATTGACTCCTCCACAAAACCTTCACTGAAGCGACTTCTTTATTTCTCAACCTACGAACTTGACGGTCAATAATTTCAACTGGCACTTCTTAATAAGTTAGACTATCCTTCACAGCCACACTCTCTAATGGTACTATGGATGCTGGATCACCCACACACTTCTTTAATAAGGAAATGTGAAAGACTGGATGTACCGCTGCTAGTTCTGCTGGCAACTCTAACTCATAAGCCACATTACCAACCCTTTTCAGGATTCTGTAAGGACCTACATATCTAGGACTGAGCTTCCTTTTCTTGCCAAATCTTATCACCCCCTTCATAGGTGATACTTTCAGGAAAACCCAATCATCGATTTCGAACTCCAAATCCCTTCTCCTTACATCTGCATAGGACTTCTGACGACTCTGAGCTGTCTTAAGTCTATCCCTGATGAGCTGAACCTTTTCCATAGCTTCATGAACCGAATCTGGCCCAATCAATGCTGCTTCACCTACTTTAAACCAACCCACTGGAGATCTGCATCTACGCCCATATAATGCCTCATAAGGGGCTATCTGAATACTGGAATGATAACTATTATTATAGGCGAACTCTATGAGTGGTAGGTGATCATCCCAACTGCCCTTGAAATCGATCACGCAAGCTCTCGACATGTCCTTTAAGGTCTGAATGGTACACACTGCCTGACTATCCGTCTGTGGATGAAAGGCTGTGCTGAGATTTACCTAAGTAACAAGACTTTTCTGAAATGATTTTCAAAAATGAGAAGTAAACTGTGGACCTCTATCTGAGATGATAGACAAGGGAACTCCATGCAACCTGACTATCTCATTGATGTAGAGTTTAGCATAATCCTCCGTTGAATCTGTAGTCTTGACAGCCAAGAAGTAAGCGGACTTAGTCACTCTGTCGACTATCACCCAAATGGAATTATGTTGTCTGCGAGTACAAGGTAAACCCGTAATGAAGTACATATTTATCACTTCCCACTTCCATGTAGGGATGTTAATCTCTTGAGTCATACCTCATGGTTTCTGATGTTCTACCTTAACTTGCTGACAATTAGGACACTTAGCCACAAAATCTGCTATGTCCCTCTTCATGCCATTCCACCAAAAGACTTCCCGTAGGTCACGGTACATCTTAGTGGCACCTGGATAGATGGAATACCTGGAGTTATGAGCCTTTGTAATGATATGCTGCCTCAACTCACCTACTTTAGGAACACACAAGCGACCCTGGTAATGAAGCACACCATCTCCCCCTTGGGAGAAAACCTCTACTTTCTGCTGATGAACTTCACCTTTCAACTGAAGCAATATAGTATCACTATCTTATTTTTCCTTAACCTCCGCTACCAATGAAGATTTTGATCTATTCTGAACTATCACACCACCATCTGCCATGTCCATAAGACCAACTACTAAGCGAGCAAGTCGGTGAACATCTTTTGCTAATTCCTTCTTTTCTACCTCAACATGTGCTACACTACCCATAGATAATCTGCTAAGAGCATCAGCTACTACATTGGCCTTACCCGGATGGTAAAGCACATTCATGTCATAGTCCCTGAGGAACTCAAGTCATCTCCTCTGTCGCAGATTCAACTCTTTCTGGGTGAACATACTGAAGGCTCTTATGATCTGTGAATACATCAACATGAACACCGTACAAGTAGTGTCTCCAAATCTTTAGGGAAAATACTACGACTGCAAGCTCGAGGTCATGAGTCGGGTAGTTCTTCGCATGAACTTTAATCTATCTGGAAGCATAAGCTATGACCTTACCTCGCTGCAGCAACACACAACCTAGGCCGACCCTGGATGCATCACAATATATTACATAACCGTCTGAACCATCTGGTAGGGTCAAGACCGGAGATGTAGTCAACTTAGTCTTCAGTTTTGAGAAGCTCTTCTCACACTCATCTGACCACTGAAACTTGATCTTTTTCTAAGTCAACTTAGTCAATGGGGAAGTTATGGATAAGAATCCTTCAACAAATCTCTTGTAATAACCGGTCAAACCCAAGAAACTTCTGATATCTTTTAGAGAGGTGGGTTTAGGCCACTGCTTCACTGCCTCTATTTTCTGAGAATCCATTCGGATTCCTTCGCTAGAATCCACATGACCAAGGAAAGTGACAGACTGTAACCAGAATTCATATTTGCTGAACTTAGCGAATAACTGACGATCTTTGAGAGTTTGCAGAACAACTCTCAGATGAGTCGCATGCTCTGCCTCACTCCGAGAATAAATGATGATATCATCGATAAATACAATAACAAATAAGTCCAAATACTGTTTGAACACCCTGTTCATTAAGTTCATGAAAGCTGCAGGAGCATTTGTTAGTCCAAAAAGCATAACTACAAATTCATAATGACCATACTGAATTCTAAAAACTGTCTTCGGAATGTCACTATCTTTGACTCTGAGCTGATGATAACCAGATCTGAGGTCTATCTTAGAAAAGCAACTAGCACCCTGAAGTTAGTCGAACAAGTCATCAATCCTGGGGATGGGATACTTATTTTTTATTGTGACTTTGTTCAACTGTCGATAGTCAATGTACATTCTGAGAGAACCATCTTTCTTTTTCACGAATAACACTGGAGCACCCCATGGAGAGATACTAGGTCTGATGAAACCCTTATCTAGAAGGTTTTTTCAACTGCTCTTTCAATTTCTTAAGATCGACTGGAGCCATGGAATCGAAATGGGCTGGGTATCTGGAAGGAGATCTATTCTGAGTCGATTTCCCTTTCGGGAGGAACCCCGGGAAGATCGTCTGGAAACACTTCTGGATACTCATTTAGTATTGGAACTGACTCAAGAGTTGGAGTTTCAGAGTTTGAATCATTAACCCGAACAAGATGATAGATATACCCCTTGGAAATAATCTTTCTGGCCTTAATGTAAGAAATGAATCGACCCATAGGCACTGAGCTACTACCCTTCCATTCTAAGACTGACTCTTTTAGAAACTGAAACCGAACGATCCTAGTTCTAAAATCGACTAAGGCATAACAGGAAATGTAACCAATCCATGCCTAGAATGATATCAAAATCTACCATTTCTAACTCTACAAGATCTAGTGAGGTGACATTCTGAGAGACTGTGACAGGGCAATTTCTGTATACCCGTCTAGCTATAACTGGGTCACCAAGTGGAGTAGAGACTGAGAAAGGTTCTTAGAGAGTTTCTGGACTGACGCCGAAGTTGACTACTATATATGGAGTTACAAAAGACTATGTCTCCCCTAGATCTAACAATGCATAAACATCTAAATGAAAGACTCGCAACGTACTAGTGACCACATCAGGAGAATCTTACTGATCCTGGCGAGCCTGGAGAGCATACAACCTGTTCTGGCGCTGACCGCCACATGTACCTGATGAAGCACCCTGCTGAGTTGGGTGACCTGCTGATGCTGCTGGAGCTGTAGACTAAGCCTTATTATTATTACCTCATTGCCCTTACCTGGCAGAAGGGCAATCCTTCAACCTATGGCCAGACTGACCACACCCAAAGCATCCTTCTTTTCCTGCAAGACACTCGTTCGGATGGTTCTTACCACACTTTGGATAAGTTGGGAAAGTCCTGGTACCTGAAGCACTCTCCTGAGACTTAGAGCCTGATACCCTACCTTTCTGATCCTGTCGAAACCTGGGGGATGGAGCACTAGCTGATGAAAGTGCTGGGGCTGTAGACCTCTGCTGAAACTGTGAGCGATTTCCACCACCCAATTTATGCTAAAAGTAATCATAGTTGCCTGTTCTATCCTTCTTGTTGTCCTTAGACAATTTCCTAAACTTATCTCCCTCAACCTGCTGAGCATGAGTCATGAGCCTAGAGATATTCATATCCTCTAACAATATAGCATTCCTACACTCTGTTTTCACTAAGTCGGATACCCCAAACAGAAACTTACTCATCTGTGCTCTCGAATCAGCAACCATATGTGGAGCATACCTGGAGAGTTGAGTGAACTTCATCCCGTACTCTTGGACTGACATTGTACCTTGCCTCAAATCATAAACTCCTGAGCTTTAGCCTCTTTTAACTCCCTTGGGAAGAACCTATCCAGAAAAGCTCCAGTAAAACACTCCCAAGTCATAAGAACTGCATTCGTACCCCTGTTTTCTTTCCACTGAGTAAACCAAATGTGAGCTACATCCTTCAGCTGGTAGGATGCCAACTCTACCCTATCACTGTCAGTTACTTGCATCACTCCAAAGATCTTCTTGACCTCATCAATGAAATTATATAAGTCCTTACCAACCTGCGACCCTAGAAACTCTGAGGGATTCATCCTAATGAAATCTCGAACCCTGGCTGCTGCTAACCCAATATTAACATTTGCTGGAACTGGAGCATGCTGATTGTTCTGATTTGCCATACTCTGAGCCAAAAATTGGATCGCATTCTGAAACTCTGCATTCGAAGCCTCATGGTCTGGGACTGGAGGAACTGCGTTAGCATTGCGTGCATTAGCATTCCTTGCGTAAGCTCTACGAAGAGGCATGATCTGAAACGCATAACGACGAATTAGAAAAGAGATCATACCCACGCAAGAATAACAAGGAAGTGAAGCTTTTCCTAAAACATTTTGTAGCCTCCCTCTCATTAGATGTGGTGTACTTCACACCCATGAAAGAGATTCTACTTAGTGCGGCTTTCAGACATCCTAGGACTCTTGAACCTAATGCTCTGATACCAAGTTTGTCACTCCCCGAGGCTACCCCCTTGACGTAAACGCGGGACCTAGGATCATGAGTGACCCCAAGCTAACCCTGAAGCTGGCATATCAAGCATACTAAGAATAACTGAATAAAGATATACTATGCGGAAGCTTAAAACCATAATTAACTGAAAGATGGGGAATACCCAATACTGATCTAAACATAGATAAAATACTACGAGTTTAGTGATACTGAACAATCACTCAAAAACTAAAGTTGAGTCTAATATTATGTCTGAAAAGCCTCTACTGACTAGAGTTGCTGGCACATGCCCCCAGCTAACTTTAGCAAAACTGAAACTGAAATAAAAGACTGAATATAGAAAACATGTCTATTGTCCTCGAAGTATGAGGACTCACGATTGAAGCTGTTGAAATGTGGATCAGGAACCGATCTATGCGTGATCTGAATGCTGAGTACCTGAACCTACATCATGAAAGGATGTAGCACATAGTATGTGTCGGTACTTTGAATGTACTGAGCATGCATGATATAGAATATAGCTGAACAAGAGACAGAAAATGAACAAGGCATACTGAGCAATGATATAATCTGATCTGAATGTAAGTGCTGAAATAAACTGAAGACTGAGCTAGATGCAATGACCAAGTACTAATCCTGAACATAACATACCGAGACTGAATGTTGAGGTAAACTGCAAACCTGGTCAAATGCATTAAATTATGACTGTGGGAGCTACTATTGATCGACATAAAACCACGTGAGCTAAACGTGGTGTCCGATGTATACACCTCATCGAGAGGACCCAATATACCTTGTCAGGGGTATAAAGGCATGACTGACATGATCACTAAATCTGATGCCCGCAGAGGGGACTTATAAACCTACGGGGGCACGTAGTTCTGGGACTATAAGGGTACGCTGAACCCTAGTCTAACTCGGTAATAAGCCTACTCCCAACTGGAAATATGTATAAACAACATGCCCCCGTAGGAAATATGTATAACAACGTGCCGCCGTAGGTTTACAAGCCTAACCCTGAAGCATGTATATCTATTTTACTGACCTAGCAAGTGTAATTCATGAACTAAGAGAATCTACACAACTAGGGTTCTGAGTTTCATGCAAGGAACTAAGCAAACTTTCCAAGAAAACATGATAATTCGATTACGAATACTACAACAGCTAAATCACAACAATAATCCAAGGTTTTAGAAACTCTAGGTCTAAACAAGATATAGAGAATCAAGAATCTGACTGAGTTCTAGGGACCTAGTGGATGAAAGGAACCCACTAGTGAAATCTCACATACCTGGTGACGAAATCTACGGAGAAATCCTTCGATTTCGGGGCTGGAACTGAAGAAAATCTGTTGCGTTCTTGAGGGAAAATTGGTCGACTCTTTTCTCCTTTTTCGTTCTAAGCTTGGTGAATTTTGGTGAATGAATTGCTTAGGGTAAGTTCTGACTAGAATATTAGGCTAAAACTGACCAGAACGAAGTAGTTTAGGGATAAAATAATTCGAAAAATACCCAACTACCCCTAAGCTGAAAGTCGACTGCCGACCTACGGACCATGACCGACGGACCGTGGTCTGACCGACGGTCCGTCCTATCAGTCCTTCAATCGGCGTCTAGAAACTGTAAACTGGGGGTCTGAACCACGAACCATGGTCCCACCTACAGTTCGTAGGTCCCGTCGTGGGTGCTGGATTTACTGGAAGTTCTGGGTGAAGTTGGGGTGACCAACCACGGACCACACCTACGGTCCGTGGTCCCATCCACGGGTCGTGTGTGGCCTCCGTCGGTGGCACTTGCAACATCTGGAAAAATCTGTTATTTGTTATCTTTCGAATCCGGGGTGTTACAAATTCTGTGTTTTTTTCTCTTTGTTTTTTTAATGTATAAAGCTTATAACAATAAAATACTATTAATATATTTCAAGTACATAATACTATCCTATTTTATATAATGTAAATTTCTGTCAATATGATGCATGTGTTGTTTGTACATTTTTAGTATACCAAATATATAAATTATATATAAATTCACATTCTAAATAAAAAATTAATACATGATAATTAAATATGTGGATATATTTAATAATATATAATGCAAATATATAATTAGCATATGCGCTATCAAAATTATACATTCTTATTCATAATATTAGTAAATAATTATATTTTGATTTTAAATGAAAACAAATAAAAAGTCATTTGTATACAAAAAGAAATAAGAAACAAAAATAGTTGGGAAAATAGAATAGCTATGTAAAGTTTTCAATAATAAGAATTCTCAGTTGACATAGGTATGGTTTTCTGAAAATCTGATCATGGATCAGGGAGAAAGTAGTACGAAAAGTACTAAACTAGAAGAGGTTGATATGCCTCAAGATCTAGATCTGTTAAACAGGTGGACTATT
>JAJONR010001163.1:0-16846 GCA_029582245.1 Solanum etuberosum | reverse complement strand
ACAAGGGTAATTCCACTAGTAATTAGTTACAAACATACATAGAGAAGATAAAGATTCCATAAGTAGTTTATCAAAAACTCAACGTATATAACTGGCAACATTTCTAATATCTCGAGACAGGAAACTACTAGCAGTGAACTCATGGAAAGCTCACTCCTGGAAGTTAATCGCAGTATTGGCGGACGATCTTGGACAACCTAACAATTTGTCGGCCAATACAGATAAATGTTGGGATAGACAGTTCATTGAACATGTCTCGCACCTTCTTCTCTTTGATATGATAACGATATTCTCCAAAACCGGTGCATTCAATAACAGAAATTCTGAAATTTTGGTAACCTTTTCAAAGCCCCTTTTGACGTGATCTTTCCAGCACGCATCTGAGGAGATGACAATCTTAACCTTCTTGAGGTTGTGAAACTCAACGCTTGAAACCCCACTCAGCAAATCCATATTATCTTCTTTGACCAAATCAAGTAACTCAGAGTTGCAACGGGAATTGTAGATCGGGAAATCATCTAACTGGAGACAAAAAAATATAATCAGGACCAAAAGCAGGTCAGATTAAATGTGACAAACACTTCAGCCAAATGAAAAGATGTAAAAAGAAAATATAAATTCCAGGAAGTTTACCAGCGTATATTCCAATTCTATGCTGATTATTTCCACATGTGGCGAGGCTCTCAAAAGACCAGCTACTCCATACATATTAAACGTTGTCATGTGCAACATCAGCATTAGATATTTGCAATTCATGCATTCTGAAACGGGCAACCCTTTGAACTGCAACGTGCACATGACCTGGTGCAGTAATCCCAACGAAACTAGTAAATAATGGAGAAAACAATAACAACAAAAGGGAAGTACTTCACAACAGACAGATAGTTCTTTGACAAATCTAATTGTCTAAACACAGCTCTAAGAAACATCAATGTAAGGACTTTCGAGTTAAAGACAAACCTGTGTGAACCAAGTTCCAATTGTTAGATCAGTTGCATAACATAACTTTTGAAGATTATCTTGGACGAGGGTATATACTACTTGATGATAGTCTCGGCAGCAGTCTTCCACATAAGTACTTGGAATGCCTTTGATACAGGCAAAGCTGTAACTGAGCTTAGCATTAACTACAGAAGACACATCAACAAGCCTACACTTGTGATCTTCTCCTGATATTTCCAAATGCTGGATATACGGGGCCAGAATTTCTAAGTCATCTCCATTTCCACCCATCCGAACATAATCTTTCAACTTTAGTGTCTTCAGTTTTAGGGAATTAATATCCAGGCGATGGAAACCAGTATAGCTATATAATTCCATTGTTTCCAATTCAGGACAGCCTGACAATAATTTCACCATATCATCATCGGTTAGCCTCAAATACCCCAACTTTATACTCTTCAGAGAGTTCCACGATATGACCACGTTATTAAAGCCACAATTTCGAACATCTAAAGTTATCAACGATGAACATGTGCAGAGAGATTCAGGCAATGTGCACCCATTACTATACTGAGACCACAACACAACATTTTCCACTTCTCTTTCAGTAGCAAAACTAAAACAACGACTGATTAGGGTTTCATACTCAGGCCTGAAACTGCAGTCTGATAGATGCAAGTCAGTTAAGTCGAGTTGGAACTTTTTAATTTTGGAAGAGAGGGAATGTGCTAATGCATTATGAATAAAGGAGAAATCTTCTCTTTCCCGGTCAGTTGAACAAGTGAAATTGAAGCTATCAATTAAAGTTGGGAGACTCCGCCACGTTGGAGAAACTAGACAAGTTCTGAATGCATCCTTTGTTGGCAGAAGTGAGAGAATTTGAACGAGGAGTAGATCCGGCAACTTACTGATTCCTTTTGGTGCTTCTTCCTCTGTTACCTTTTGCTTCTTCAGATTTGTCATCTCCATCGGCAAAAGAGGGAGATCGATCAATTGGTTTGTTTGTCAGGCAATAAAATGCTTTGACAGATCAGTATTACCTACCACACATATATACTATCTTAAAAGTCAAGATCTTCAGAATTTGAATTTGAAAGTTAAATTACTTAAATGCCCCTCTTATAAAAACAGGCGCCGCTTCAGCAAAATCGTAATTTTTAAGAAGAGTAGCCACCGTTTCTTGAAAATCAGAGTTGTATTTCTCCGTTATTGTAATTTTCTGGAGACAGAAGAGTTTATTGCTCAACATTGAAAGCATGAGCGGCGTTGGGATTTTACTTTTTAAAGAAATTAGTTAGTAATAGTTAATTCATGCATTGATTACTTGTGCTTCGGGTTCTCCTAATTTAGATATGAGAGGAGTTGCATACGAAAAAGTTTAATTTGTTCGCAGCAGAGCGGAGACACTTAACATAGACCTGAATACTTTCAGATTTGTGTACCAGACACTTCTACTTTGAAATCGATTTCCATTAGGCTAACCTGCAGTTGGTCCTGATTATATTCTGTCTCCAGTTTGATGGTTCCTGGTGCCAATTTGAGTCAAATTATTCGGCACAAAGGGGAGTGGGGACCCGACCTCAAGAATGTTAAGATTGTCGACTCTTCTTGGTGTGTTTGAAGGATCATTTCAAACATGG
Organism: Solanum etuberosum; assembly: GCA_029582245.1. Lineage (NCBI taxonomy): Eukaryota > Viridiplantae > Streptophyta > Magnoliopsida > Solanales > Solanaceae > Solanum > Solanum etuberosum. Next base: position 14,264 of record JAJONR010001163.1, on the reverse strand, counting down.
TTATGACAAACTTTTCAAAATTTCTGTTAAAGAATGCAACTGTTTTGGAGAAGTTCATTATCATATCAAAAACAAGAAAGTGCGAGAGTTGTTCAATGAACTGTGTATCCCATATTTAATACTTTTAATTTTGGAATTACCCTTGTCGCGTACCAAATGTTATGCTATTGATATTTTCTTGAAATGTTGTGTTTTGCTACCCTACCCTGCTTTCTCAATAACATCAAAGTCTTATGATTATATTGATGCCAAAAAACTCTGAATTTCATCAGAGTCATTATAACATTTAACGTTATATTTCTTATCAGGAAAGGTGAATTGAGAAAGAAGAATGCAATGGAAAAAAGACTTGATCAACTGGTCTGTTCAAACATTTCACAGCATTCCGTCAAATCTGAAAAGATATCGTATTTTATGATCTAGATGTCGTACATTTCTCCCTTTTGAGTTAAAGCTGCTCAGTAACCGAAGGATGATATTTGATTAAATAGGCATTCCAAACAAACCTTGTACCTCTTCCTCGAATGCGGTTCATTTTTCATCATATGCATCTTATATTTCATCTGATATAGAATAACGATAACATCAAGATTTTAAACTGATTGCGAATCTGAAATCTGAATAGTCTGGACAAGTAATTACAGAATGTAAAATAAAAGCAATTATAATGACCGAATTTGTTATAGCCATTAAAGTATTTTAACGACTTGAATGATAATCAGCGAAGGAAAAAAATTTGGTTGCTAAAAAGGAATATAACAACCCAAATTTATGTCATCACTAAAGAATCTCTAACATAGAATCCGATCATTACCTTTTAACGACCAGCTGGGTGATGGTGCTCTATCCTAAGTTGCTATGGTTTTACCATGACTGAGAAAATGTAACAAACTAAACTTTGAATCGATTGATGAAGAAACTTATAAGTAGATTGTTCACCAATTTCAGTAACCAGAGGAAAAATAGAAAATGGAGATTCCATAAAATAGTCATCATTGTTTTGTAGGGAAAAGGGCCAAGAATATATATATATATATAATCTATAGGAAATGGCTCAAAAATAACATTCTTTCATCTTTTGGTTTAAAAATATTCTTGATCTTGTTTTTTATCCAAAATACCCTCCTTCCACCTTTCGATCTAAAAATACTCTCAACCCAAATTTAATTAAGTTAATTTTATTTTTTTGCTAATTAATTAATTCTATTATTTGTCCTAAACGATAATTTTTTAATTTACTCAAATTCTTAATATTAGCTAATCCTAAAATATTTAAGTCTAACATAAAATAAAATAAAATAAAATAAAGAATTTATCGTGTAAAACTGAAGAGTAAAATTCTTATTCTTATTCTTAAAATTAACTCAACAAAATTTTTTAACTCTTATTCTTATTATTAAAATAACGTAATAGAAGTTTGAAAATCGTATTTTCATAAATAAGCTCTGTTTTGAACGGATATTGTTGAAAAAGATTGATTACGTATTGAGGAGTCTCAATCTGAATTTTGGGTGATTTGGTGTAGCTTTGAGGTGTTTTTGGATGGATATGATCTTGGATTCAAGGAAGAAGACAAAGTCAGTTTATATAATATTGTATAAAATTATATATTATTGTATATAAGTGTATAAATGTAACACCCCAAAAATTTCTAACTATCATAGTGAGGAAACTAAGTTCTTCCTCACGCTCTACATCTACAATTTCAATTAGTAAGGTAAAAGTTAAGATTCTTACCCCAAAGTCCATATTTTGAATTCTTCTATTTCGAATATACCCACTGTTTATTATATTATTGAAATCATTTTACTTATGTTGTTAGTGACCCTTGATTTATTTAAAGTTCATGTTATTCTACCACATGACCCCTTTTAGCTAAAACTATTTAGAAAAATTGTTATATTATTTCTTATGCATTGTTTTCATGAAAGAAGTAAGACCAAGATTTTCAAGAGCTACTGCAAGAAAGTATTCTTGTTTTAAACTTCAAGTGCATTATTTCAAGAAAGAGTTCAAGAATGTGTATTTTTATAAATACATATTTTAAAGAATATGTTTTGAAGAAGTTTAGTCACTTCAAAGACTCATTACGAAAGTTTACGGTTCTTCATTACAGATACATATGATTTTCAAAGAGAATTGTTCTTTATCATTAGAACTCAGAATATCAGTATGTTTCAGATATTTGTGAGCAGAGTTTCACCAGTTGTATAGTCTTACAAATTTGAGCAATGACTTGTCATATGTTTTCAGTTACGAATTTCATGATATGATATGAAAATATTATTTTGGGGGGATTATTTAGTACCGAGTGGATGCGGATTTAGAAAATTCAAGTCCCTTTACTACGTGTCACCATAGGATTTGAGTATGTTGCTTTGACGGACAACTCATTTATCCCATTGTGGCTCAGATTAGTGGATCCACATTAGACAGACAGGTTCTATACCCTGGCAAGGTATGACAGCCTTCCCCAACTGGGATTGTAAGTTAGTGCATCAAGAGCTCACATGATATGTATGCCGGTTGTAAGTAACTCTCCACTTAAAAATTATGTATATACTTTATAGTTTGAACCAGTATGATTATTTATGCCGTCACAAGTATGATGATATCTCAAATTTACAATTTTAGATGTGCATGTTTTCAGTTCAAGTTATAGAAACGGTTTGACTTTATCATTAGATGATTAAAGTGTTTTTAAGCATCTTGCATATTATTTTATGTTTCTCTTTTCTAAATCGCAGATATTCGGATATCATATTTCAGTTAATCAATTTTAGAAAATCTCTCAGCTTTCAGTTAATAATCTTATTTTATAATATTCAGTTGGCTTTTCAGTCTATCTTCAGAGCTACTCATTTAGTCCAGTATATTAGTTTTAATCAGTTGTTTCATTCAATTATTTTATATATAGTATATCCCGTGTATTATCGTCATTCAATGTTGCATCTTTTAATGATACAAATTTAGATATTCAGAATCGACAACAGAAATAGTAGTAGAATCACTTTCATCTAATTTTGGTGAGACCTCCCGACTTTCTGAGGACTCCAATTTATCTTGAGTATTAGTAGTTTATTTATATTATTAGTACAGTATTCATGTAGCTTAGGGCCTTGTCTCGGTAACCTTTCTTCAGTTTGCTAAAGACTTCATAGATGAGTCAATTGAATTATGGTCATAGTTGTTTTATAAGCATATGTCTATTATACAGATTTCACTCTTTTATGTATAAAGTTGTTGGGTTTGTTTTTTAAGTTATTGTACTAAATGGTCATCTTTTAAAAGCTTTTGCACTAGTTTGTATTTAGTCTTAGGCCTCATTTGTTTACACTTAATGGAGATCTGAATTTGAATGGTTTAAACCTAAGCACATTAAGTGCATTCCCTTTCTTTCTTTTTTTTAAAAAAAAATATTTCTTAATAGTCTGAATACATCTGACCGAATCAAATTTGTGAAAAAGTCTTAATACCGTTAAGACTTAAAAATTCACGCTCTTATTTTTTTTTCTCTCAAACTTGTGCTTTTTTGAATTTTTATTCTTCCTCAAAGCAATTTCATTATTCCCCATCTCTTTCAACTATCAATCAACCTAATATATATTTTTCTCTTGAATCAGGAAATTATCAAATTTTGTTTGGATATTCTCGAATCCAATTCTCCGTCTTATTCTGTATTTTTTTCTTGAATCGGTAAATTATAAAGTTTCATTTGGATATTCTCAAATTCAATTCTCCATCTTTATTTTGTATTTTTCTCTTGAATCAGTAAATTATCAAAATCTGTTTGGGTATTCTCGAATCCAATTCTCCACCTTTATTATGTATTTTTAATGCTAGTTTTCAATTTTGAAATTAGAGTTAAAGAGACCAACAAGATGTCAACTTAAGCCTAACAATTATTCTGTATTTTTATGCTAGTTTTCAATTGTGAAATTAGAGTTTAAAGAGACCAACAAGATGTCAACTTAAGTCTTATAAAGGGAAAGTAAAGCTTCCGTTTGGATATTGTCGAATTCAATTTTTCATCTTTATTCTGTATTTTTAATGCTAGTTTTCAATTGTGAAATTAGGATTTAAAGAGATTAACAAGATGTCAACTTAAGTCTAACTAAGGGAAAACTAACGTAAGCTTAACAAAGGGAAAATTTAAGCCTAACAAATGCAAAATAAATTAAAGCGTCGAAATTTCTGTGAAAAAAATAAAGAGAAAGAAGAGCATGAGACCATTAAGAGTTATCTTTGAGTTACAAATTCTGAAAACGACTGAAATTTTTGGATATACCTGAGTTATCTTGTGTATTACATACACTCTGCGGATATAACTCTAAAAACGACTGGAATTTTTGGATATAGATGAGTTATCTTGGGTATTAATTACACACTAAAATTTTTGGATATACATGAGTTATTTTGCGTATTAATTACACTCTGAATTTTTTTAATATACATGAGTAATCTTGTGTATTAATTACACTCTGTGAATATGCTCTTTCTTGTAAAGAACTGAGATGTTATGATCTTTCTTGCGAAGAACTGAGATAGTTTACTACTATGGTAGTCTAGAATTTGTACTTTTCATTAGGTAGTTGCAAAATTCCTACTATTTTCAAATATATTACACGGTTAATTATATTTTTATTTAAATTATATATTTATGATATTTGAAAATAAATAAATTATGCATATTCAAATATTGAAAAACAAACAGTCTTAATCATTTAGTGTTCAGATGTAGAGACAACATATTAATCATTCAGATGTGCATTCAAATTCAGACGTTTTAATCTTAATGAAAACAAATGAGGCCTTACAGTATGTCAGGTCAAGATTCACTCGGACCAACAATGATTACGAGTGTCGGTCACGTCTAGGATGTAGACTCAGATTGTGACTCAGATTGTGACAATAAATACCTCTTTAATTTTATATAATATTGTATGTTAGGTGTATAATATTGTATATCACGTTTTAAAACGTTTTTGTAAAAAAAAAAAAAAAAACAAATTTGAAAGCTTTGTATGTTGTTGTATACCCAATTTATAATGTAGTATACATATTGTGTTTTGGGCTAAAAATTTGTAACGTAGGTTTTGGGCTATGTTTGACAATATAAGCTAGATAATTGTATATTTCTTAAATTTTCCCTATTTTAATCACTTTGTTAATGTGTGTGCTTTTTTTCCTCTTTTCTTTTGTTTCCACTTTGTACATTTAAATAAAAATGTAGGTGATACTATAATTTGAATTGACATTTAGTTTATCTCTTGAAAATTTAAGTTTTGCTAAATGCTTATGGATTAAAATTATAAAATTTTATGTTTAGATTATGTTTCAAAAAACAAATTAACAATAATTTACTTAAGGTATCAAAAATATATTTATGATTATTATTTTTATTGAATTTGGAAAATATTTATGAATTTAAGACAATCTTTTACGAACTCACAAACTAGTGATCCAAAGCAAACAACTAGTACTAATTAAGTGCTTAGTTTAATTTGGCCAACAAAATAGATAATTAGGAGCTCCTCAACACCTTTTGACTTCACTCCCATTATAATTCATAAGTAATACACCATTATTATACCTTTTATAATTATTATTATTTTTTATAGAAAATGGAATTATACTTGCTATTTCCCCTCCCCGCGTTAAATGATATTTAATTTGTTTTAGTTCTTGTCATGACTAGCTATGATTGTTACTCTTTATTTGGATACATCTTTTGTTACTCTATATAAATACAGAGTTATTTATTTAGATCGTTTGATTTGTTTGTTTTTTTCCTATTTCCCTTCTTGGATGAGAAAATCAAATAAAATAATAATCATAATGGAGGCACATCTTCAAAAGGATTCCATTTAGTTCATGACATATACCTTAAAATTTACCCTATTTAAAATTATGTGTTTTATTTTTCTTTTTAATAGTTAAAATAACCACAACGTGAACATCTCACCTGACATGCTTAAGATTACAAAATTCAAAAGTCTTCTCAATTATATTCTTAAACTTCACATTAAGATACTCCCTCTGTTCACTTTAGCTTGTCCTATATTCTAAAAATAAAATTTTATTTTTACTTGTGACTTTTAATATATCAAGAAAAGATAATAACTTATTTTTTCTGTTTTACCCGCGACATTAATTACTTATTCCTCAAATCATTTTTCAAGACCTAAAACAATACATCAATTCATAAAATATTCATTGTTTCTTAAGAAGCGTGTATAATTCAAAGTGGACAAGTAAAAACTAATCGAGGGAGTATTAATAAGTTGAGGATGGAGCATTTCTAATGGAGTCAATATGATCACATGAAAATTCTTTAATTACATTTACAACAATAGATATAGTTGCATGGTTCCACATGGAAAGATGCATGCATGAAGCCAAATATGAAGAGGGAGCCCCCTTATCAGAAAGATATATAGATGCATTGCAGCAGCCTGGCATGGTAATGGCAAATGCAGCAGAGACATCATATCAAAGTTGCCTTTTATGAAGCAATATATATATATATACTGGTCCAACTTCCCAACCCCATGCACATATGTCCCTTTTATTACAACTACTCTTTCTACCACTTATTTTTTTGTTTATAGACCCATAACTTGTCCATATTTCTTCAAACTTATCTTCCTCATTCTTCCAATATAATCCATTCAATATTCTTTTGGAAATTCCTTTTATATCTGCTAAGTTGTCCTACATCAATTGTGGGATTTGGACTTGGCCCATTTTATATGCTTTTGGACAATGCTCGTCTCATGAGTTAGTTTTTAGACTTAAATTTAATCCAAAATCAAATTTATTATATACACCAGAGTTAAACTCATCCTAATTCTTGATTTACCAGATATAATTGGGCTCCCAGTACATTATGGTGTTCACACTCCAGTTGGCAAACTGTGTGTGGGGATGTTAAGTTATCTAACATGCATTAGAGGATGTGGACTTGGTTTTTTCATATGGTCTAATCAGGAAATCTTCATTAGATGGAGCTAACTTTTGGAGTTGAGTTAAGATTCAAAATTCATTTAATTTATTATCATGATATATATACCCGAGTTAAACTCATCCTGATTCTTGATTTACCATATATAATTGGGCTCCCCATTATGTTGTCTGTGCTCCAATTGAAAACCTATAAGCGTGTGGGGATGTTAAATTTCTCACATGCATTAGTCTTGATTTCCTTATATGGTATGATCGAGAAATCTTCACCTCGTGAAGCTGGTTTTGGGAGTTAAGTTAGGGTTCAAAGCATATTTCTTATCAATTATACGATACATATGCTGATGAGCGATGATAATTAATTACTTGATGGAATAGTTGAAGTTTGCACTAGGTGACTCAAACAGCACGTACCATTATTAAAAGGAAAAAATAAACTAGGAACAAGGACATATTATACGTGAGTGAGTAGTGGCTTCACCGCCACAAGGCTAAGATATGCTTAAAATTATAAGAATTGTAACAAATTGGTCCCTCACAAATGAAAGAGATAATACTATAAGACCACTAGACATCAGATTGATACTTAATTGGACTATTCCTTGCTTTGTTTTCAGCGTTTGTATATATACTATATAGTGTGTTCAATGTATGAACCTCCATGCAGTTTATCTTTGGTTTTATTATGTCAGTTATTTTCGTAACATGGTGACAAAATAAATCTGTTTTTATTGAATTTAACATGTTCATTCAAAAGTTATTTTCATGAAAAATATTTTCCTTCGTGAAACAAGAAACACAATCCAACATAGTGTTTATAGATGCTCTTGGGAAACATAGCTTAATTTTTCTTGAGTAATTAAATTCCACTAATTAATTATTTTTAAGAGAAATCAATTACAACAACCAATTTCTAAGATGTTTAAGCTAACAACCAAATCATGACTAAATGCATTATTTCTTGAAGGATTTTGAATTGAACCGTACGTACTCTAAAAGGACCAAGGCCGGACAAGACCAATTTATATACATATAATATTTTATTAATGATTAATAATCATATAATAATTATTTTAAAAAAAACTAGAATCTTGAAAAATACAACAAGTTTGTTGGATGGGTGTCAGGTCTAACATGAACCTCATGAGTCTTGTCTCTATGAGAGACAAATTGATTTATATAAATATACATAAATTGCTTCGATAATATAATCCTACTTACACATTATAATTAATTTTCATTTGTCTCCCTCATGTACAACACTACAGCTAGCTAATTAATCGAATATTTTGGTAATGCCAATCGTTTTATATATTAATGCAACGCACGTATTGGAAAATAAAATAAGAGTTACTAAATACTCTTCAATATCAAAGAATTTTTATACTATCAGATCTCTCGAATAATAGTAATTACTCGATTAATTACCGGCATGAGAAGATTTAGACATCCCTGGATAGTCTCCCAATTAGATAAGTGAGAGGTTTAATTCAAATGGATAAATTAAAGGAAGATCCCTAACCTTAGGATTAGGAAGAAATAAAGCCTCATGAATTGGTCTTTGATACAATGATATATATATATTGCTGATAATTTGTAAATTTTGTGGAGTTAATCGTGGTAAGGTAAAATCTAAAAAGACCTCATATCTTGTATCTCATATATCTCTTAGAAGTTATAACAGTCCAACTCCTTTGTCTCTTTCGAAGAGGTTAGGCTTCATATTCCTATATCGTATATGTATTTTGCTATGTTCTATTAATCTACAAGGTAGGGGTCTAGCCTAATCCTCTACCAAGAAGGGATATATTGTCTATGTGTATATGAAAGTTAAATGCTTTAATTAATTAATATTTTCTCCGTTTATCTTTACTTGTCCACTATACTATTTTGGGATGTCTAATAATACTTGTTCAGTTTATATAATCAATGAATAATTTATCATGTTGTGTTTATTTTACTCTTGCTATTAAATATTATTCATGTTTTGGTAAAGTTATTCCTATCATTAACTGCTTCTTAATTCTTGTGTCAAGTCAATAGTGGTCAACTATTGCTGTGAGCAGTACAAAAGAATGCCTATTTTATCTTGTTTTGCCTACATATTAGGACATTGCTACATTGATTGGACAATTGGACCCCTATGTACCTCTTTGCCCATAACTACTTCCCTATCTTTTATGCTATATATATAGCTAAAAATACATATCCATTATCCAGGGCACTCAAGAGTCGCAATCAAAATTTCAAAGGCAAAAAAAAGTATAGTAAGAAAAATGGCCTGCTGGTCAGCTGAAAATGCTACCAAAGCCTATCTTAGAGCAATTAAAATGGTTAGTATTAATTTGCTTACATCTTTTCTACCTTCAATTTCCAATTTATAATGTTGTACATTTTCTAATCTTATATTAAATTTGTAATTTTTTCAGGGAAAAAGTGCAAAGGAGCCAGAGATGGCAGAGTTCATTTCAGCACTAGCAGCAGGCAACAATGCACAACTTATGGTTGTTGCATGTGCCGGTGCAGCTGAGTCGGCCACCGTGTTAGCTCTGGTGGTTGCAGCCCACCAGACAGGTGGCCGAGTCATCTGTATTATTGGATCAGCTTGTCAGCTGATCCAATCAATTGAATCTCTAGGGCACAACTCGAGATATGTTGAGTTTGTCACTGGAGATGTCAACACATTACTAATGAGTGACTATAGAGAAGCTGATTTTGTACTCATTGACTGCAACCTCAACAACTCTGAAGGCATCCTTCAAACAGCGCGAATGATGGGAGAAAATGTGAGTGTTTTGGGATACAACGCGCTTTGTATGGATTCGTGGAGGTGCCAGAGCTTCAATGCTCATTTGCTTCCTATAGGAGAAGGATTGTTAGTGACTAGTAATAAAACGGCGAAAAAAGGGGGAAATTTGGGAGTTTCAGGGAAGAAAAGTAAATGGATTGTGAAAGTAGATAAATGCACAGGGGAAGAACATGTTTTCAGAATCAGGGGAAAACCAGTTGAAGCCTAAGGCTCTCTGTTTTGTAAACTTTTATTTAATAGATTGATTAGTAGTGTTGACTAATTAGGGAAAAAATAAATTCCACCGTGATTTTGAACTGTAAATAGCTGCAATATTAATTAATTTATTAAGCCTATTGATTAGTATATACTTTGCCATTTTGCATAATGCAATTCTCGATTCAATATTTCTTTTGCCATAATTTGAGATGTAGCATATGGTAATTAACATTCTCTACAAGGTACCGTACTTCATTTTAACCGTGCAAATTACTCAATGTTCACGTCAAATTAATGAATATATTTTATATTTGATTACATAATCATGGTAAATTTATATGATTTTGTGTAAACACTGTACGTGAATGGGTAAATCTTTTCCCTCAATATGTGTATGGATTTTAGATAGCATAATACATAAACGTGTCATTTAACTTGGTTTCATTTCACATTCATGCCCTCCAACTTTGTGTTGGGTTTATGATTTTTTTTCCCTTCCTATGTGGATAAATAAAAGTCTTATTAGAACCAACCACTTTAGCCCATAAGCCTAATATTATATGACATATATAAGACTTATTTAGGTCTTATTTTCAGAAACACAAGAGAGAAAAATCAAGAAAAATCCGTTTTAGAGATTGAGAGAGAGAAAAATCTTGTTTTGCTTCAGAAAATTTTCTGTTCAGGCAGTCCGCTTCAGACAGAGTTTGCCGCTTCGTTAACCGTTGGATCGTGCTCAAATTTGAACTAGGAGTTCTCAGCATTTGGTTCTTGCAATTCAACGGTGGAGATCGAATTTAGAAGTGTGTAGATTCTGATTTTGGGGAGTGAACAGTAGCTCATTTTTTAGTGAAATCTCTCCATTAATTCTCTAGTTTTGGTGCAATCTTGTTTTGTTGTTGCTCGTTGTTTGGCGCTTGTTTTGTGGCCAATTTTGGAGAACAATTTTGTAACTCTTGGTGTTTATAGTGGAGTTTTTGGTCCTGTGGTTTTTTACTCTTCACATCAAAGGGTTTTCCACGTAAATCGTTGTGTGATTGGCTTATTCTTATCTTGTTGTTTTTGTTTGGTTGATATACTTGTTGTCCATTCTTCGTATTGCTTGATTTGGTTTGTCTTCTCTTGGTTCAAATTGAAAGGGAAAGTTAGACTTGGGTATTATTCCGATGTTATGTTGTCAGACATTCTTGTTAGTGCCTTGCCTTTCCCAACAAAGTGGTATCAGAGCATTAGGTTGTTGTTGAGCAAGATGGTTTGTTTGAATGGTAGTAACTATCATACTTGGAGAGGCAAGATGAAAGATCTTCTATTTGTGAATAAGATGCATTTACATGGGTTCGCTTCTAATAAACCCCAGTCCATGACAGATGAGGAATGGAAATTTGAGCACTTGCAGGTTTGTGGCTACATTAGACAATGGGTTGGAGATAATGTTAGAAATCACATTTTGAATGAGACACATGCAAGAAGTTTGTGGGACAAGCTCGAGACACTTTATGCTTCGAAGACTGGCAACAATAAGTTGTTACTATTGAAACAATTGATAAATATCAGGTATAAAGAGGGCACTCCTATTTCTGATCATATTAATGATTTTCAGGGTGTTCTTGACCAGCTATCTGTAATAATGTAAAATTCAATGAAGGAATACAGGAATTATGGCTTCTTAATACTCTGCCAGACTCTTTTGAAACTCTTCGAGTTTCTTTGACTAATTCTGCTCCCAGTGGTGTTGTGACCATGGAATATGCTAAGAGTGGTGTCTTGAAGTAAAAGCTCTTATTTTAAGAGAGCTTGGAGTAAAAGCTCTTGAACAAGTATGTCAATTGCTTAGCAGGTAAACAGAAGAGAGTTTCTTTTCAGAGTCATCCGCCTTCAAGAAAGCTTGATTTGCTGGAGTTGGTACATTCTGATTTGTGTGGTCCTTTTAAGGTAAGGTCTCATGGTGGTGCACTTTATTTTGTGACTTTTATTGATGATTATTCTCGCAAACTCTGGGTATTCTCTTTGAAGTTCAAGGATCAGGTACTTGATGTGTTCAAGAGTTTTTAGGCCTTGGTTGAGAGACAGACAGGGAAGAAATTGAAATGCATTCGTTCTGATAATGGTGGTGAGCATATTGGCCCTTTTGATAGATATTGCAGAGAGCAGGGTATTCGGCATCAGAAAACTCCTCCAAAGACTCCTCAACTAAATGGTTTGGCGGAGAGGATGAATAGAACTCTTGTTGAGAGAGTTAGATGTATGCTTTCAGATGCTAAGCTGTCAGATTCCTTTTGGGCAGAAGCACTTAATACTGCTGCCTATGTTATCAATTTATCACCTACTATTGCTTTGAATGGTGATGTCCCTGACAGAGTTTGGTCTGGTAAGAATGTTTCTTATGATCATCTTAAAGTTTTTGGGTGTAAAGCCTTTGTGCATGTTCCTAAGGATGAGAGATCAAAGTTGGATGTTAAAACTAGGCAATGTATCTTTGTTGGTTATGGTCAAGATGAATTTGGCTATCGTTTCTTTGATCCAGTTGAGAAGAAACTTGTTAGAAGCCGTGATGTTGTGTTCTTTGAAGACCAAACAATTGAAGATCTTGACAAAAATTGAGAAAGTTGATTCTCAGAGTAGTGACAGCCTAGTTGATGTTGATCCAGTGCCTTTGACTATTCCACCGGGTAAAAATCTTCAAAATGATGAAAATCAAGTTGATATTGAAGATGGTGATCATATTCAGAATGACCAGTATGTCGTTGATGCTTCAGTGCAAGACGATGTGGTTGGTCAGCAACCAATTATTATTGATGCTCCAGAGAGTTCTCTCAGAAGATCTACTAGAGAGAAAATACTTTCATCTCATTATTCTTCCAATGAGTATGTACTCTTGACTGATGGGGGAGAACCAGAGAGTCTTGATGAGTCCATGGAAAGTGAAAAAAAAAGAAAAGTGATTTGATGCTATGGAGGATGAAATGAAATTTCTACATGATAATCATACCTTTGATTTGGTTATGTTACTTAAAGATCGAAAAGCTTTGAAAAACAGGTGAGCTTTTAGGGTAAAACATGAAGATGGTAACCCAGTTCCACGGTACAAGGCTAGATTAGTCGTGAAGGGTTTTAACCAGAAAAAGGGAATTAATTTTGATGAGATATTCTCTCCAGTTGTGAAGATGTCATCCATCCGTATGGTTCTAGGCTTGGCTGCAAGTCTGGACTTGGAGTTTGAACAGATGGATGTTAAAACTGTTTTTCTCCATGGTGACTTGGATGAAGAAATTTATATGGAGCAGCCGGAAGGCTTTGAAGTCAAAGGAAAAGAGAATTATGTTTGCAAATTGAAGAAGAGCTTGTATGGTTTAAAACAAGCTCCCAGGCAATGGTACAGGAAGTTTGGTTCTTTTATGAGTCAGCAGGGCTTCAAGAAGACTTCTTCAGACCATTGTGTTTTTGTGCAAAAATTCTCTGATGGTGACTTTATTATCGTTTTGCTTTATGTTGATGACATGCTTGTTGTTGGTCATAATGCTTGCAGGATTAAAGAGTTGAAGCAAGAGTTGAATAAGTCTTTTGCTATGAAAGACTTGAACCAGCAAGGCAGATTCTTAGCATGCAGATTGTCTGTGATAGAGATGCCAAAAAGTTGTGGTTGTCACAAGAAAAGTATATTCAAAAAGTACTTCGTAGATTCAACATGGACAAAGCTAAGGTTGTCAATACACCTTTAGCTATGCACTTCAAATTGAGTACTAGACATTGTCCTTCCAGTGATGGTGAGAAGGAAGATATGAAGAAAGTTCCTTATGCTTCAGCTGTTGGTAGTTTGATGTATGCAATGGTGTGTACAAGACCAGATATTGCTCATGATGTTGCTATTGTTAGTCATTTTCTTTATAATCCGGGAAAAGAGCATTGGAATGTTGTAAAGTGGATTGTGAGATATCTTTGTGGCACTTCTAGTTTGAGTTTGTGTTTTTGTACAGGGAAGCCTATTCTTTGTGGTTACACTGATTCAGACATGGCTGGTGATGTTGATACTCGTAAGTCTACTTCAGGCTACTTGATTACTTTTGCAGGGGGAGCTGTGTCTTGGCAATCTAGGTTGCAAAAATGTGTTGTTTTATCTACTACAGAAGCTGAGCTTATTGCTGTTGTTGAAGCTTGCAAAGAGTTGATCTGGATGAAGAGATTTTTGGGGGAGCTTGGTTGTGCTCAAGAGAGGTATGTGCTTTATTGTGACAGTCAAAGTGCTATTCATCTTGGCAAGAATTCTACATTTCATGGTCGGTCTAAACACATTGAT
>JAJONR010001162.1:0-98860 GCA_029582245.1 Solanum etuberosum | reverse complement strand
GGATCCGAATCGGGTCGGAACGTTTCGGTTAATTAACTAATTAATTGAAACGTTTTGGCTATTTAATTAATTAAGTAAATAATTAAATAAACTTTGTCCAAAAATAATCTCTCGATCGATCATTTTGCCAAAGCCAAAGCCAAAGCCAACGACGACGACGACGACGACGGCGCGAGGGAGGTCCCTCTTTCCAACCCTTTTAACAACTAATAGAAGTGTTTCTCTATTTAAACACTTCTATTTTTCTTTCCACCACCAATGAGGGAGAAATGCCTTTACTTAAAGCATAAGAGAATCTTTTTCAATTCTTCTTTTCATCTTCCCTCCATTTCCCATTAACTCTTGCTATACCCAACAGGACTAACTGTAGATATAAAAGGCATGAACAACTCAAAAAAAAATTTCAAATGGCATTCCAAGACGAGCATTCATTCACTTAACTCCCAATTAAAAGAAATAAGGAACGATACACCTAGTGGCAAGAGCAGACATCAACAACATTCGAAATTCTAAGCTAAAACAGTGACAATCTAAGAGATGTGCATTAATATCGTGCAACACAATCAGATCATATGTAAATGGAGAGCAAGATTCTGAGGAAAATCTTATCAAAACTCGAACTAAACTAGTATTACATCAAGCATTCAACAACTTCAAACCCTTTCAAAGCAAACTGGAAAACCTTTTGAGCGAGGAGGAAATAAAACGGTATTCGAACATTATAGACGGGGCAGCAACATTACTCAGTCGAAACATAACGAACATGAGCTTCGACAAGTGTAAAACTAAAACAGACAAAAGCTTTAGACATACTATGATCCGAAACCTAGATTTAGGCTAGAGCAAAATCCTATTTTTTCAAATTAAACGAGACAAAAACTAAGCCGAGACCAAACAACATAAGAGACGAGTACAAATCGAGGTACTTGGAATTCATAATAGGAATGAGAACAACAGAAATATTCATAATAATCTAAAACAGTAGACATATACAAGTTATTGGACTAACAGAAGCTAGAGGGAATAATTACAACTAGATTCATTTTTGTAAAAATTAGCAGCACGTTAAACTAAAGTAAATCGAGATTTGAAGAATTTTTACCTTTTTGAGGGCAGCGATCTGGGACGGCTAACGAGCTTGGAGAGCAGCGAATTCCAATGACTCCGAGAGATTCCGATGAATGGCAAAATGTCGCGTTCGGAAAAGGAAAAACAGAATCTAAACGCTCTTTTAATATTGGTGGACTTTCGGGTCCGTTTTTCCCTCAAAGAAACCTATGTCTCTCGATGTATTCTTTCCTTTGTATCGAATCCCAATTTTTTATTTTTTATTTTTTTCCTCCTCCAAGCACTGAAGAAGGAAGGGGTTTATATAGAAGGCTTCTAGGGTTCGGAAATGGGGGGAAAAGGGCTGAGAAAATGGATAAGAACCAGGCCCACGAATTTGATTTTTTTTTCAAATTCCCTCCAAGGACGGAGGAATATGCTTGATTCTCATACCAATCCAACCAATTGCTCAATGGATAAGCAATGAAAACCATTCGATCTTGAGGCGAGGACGCATGGAGCTCAAGATTGTTACATCTGGAGCACGAAGGACGAGCCTGGTACAGATTCGAGCTGGAATTGTACGATTCGCACCGATTTGCTGAGGAGGAAGACGACAATAAAATCACAGCGTAGTGTACTGATTCACACATTTTCTCATGCCGTCTAATTTCCGTGTGCTCCCTGTTGGAATCGTGAGTTGCTCTGTTTGGCATCGTGTGAATTGGTGAATGCTGCTGAGACGTCGTTTGTCTTGCCGTGATTGCGAGTTGTTGTCGTTTTCGAGCTGCTGTTGACGTTGGCGTTTCGGATTAACGCTGAAAGCTTCTGGGTTCTTTTGTTTATCAGCAAATTGGGCCGGGTATGGGTCGGTTTGGGATGAAAAGGTGGACTGGGAATAATTGAGATTTGGATTAAGAAGAAGATGGGCTGGTTAGAGTTGCTGAAAATTGTTGGGCTGCTGGGAAGTCTTGAATGAATGGCCCAACTTCTTGCAAAATTGAGTTGAATGATAGGGTAAAAGGGGCTAAAATTGCAAATTCAAGAAGGCTAAATGAATTACAATTATAACCAATTGAAGTTAAAACTTAGCCAAATTGGATTTAATTGATGAATTCGGCTAAAAGTTAAATAAGATGAATTAATAAGAGATTAATTAAAAAGCTTCTTAATCTTAACAAAATAAAATAATTTAATCAATTATAACGATGGCTAAACTAATTATGCACTAATTAATTCCACAATAATTGCAATTTAAGCTAAACTAAAGTAATAAAATATTTAACTAAAAATGCAAAATCTTTTGAGATGATTTTAAAATATTTATAAAACATACTAATTATGTGCATAATTGTATAAAGCATATTTATTATTCAAAAATTATAAAATTGATAAGGTTATTTTAAAAACTTTAAAATCGTTTTGAATTTTGTAAAGTCAATTGTTTCAAATCGTTGGAAATTGAAGAAGCTCGTAAATTAATTCGCATCAGGGAAGGTCAAAATTGGGTGTCAACAAATAACAACAAACATTTTAGCAAATTCTTCAAGATCTATTTCTCTACTATATGCGTGATGTGTACTAGGGCTAGAAACATTAGAAGGGTTTAATTGTGATTGGACCATATTAGAGCCCTCTACTCCTACAGATGCATTAGGAAGGGGAGTACCACTCTTTATAGCTTCGGCCAGTGTTTTAAAAGACTGTTGGGATTCGCCTCAGGGCTCGCCCTGGGGCGGGTCTCTAGCAAAACACCCCTTGACTCAAGTGTGGGGCTTAGTTATATAAGACTTACACCCCAAGCACCCGACTGTACACCCTAAGCATGCCTAACGCTCGGGGGCTCGCCTAACAGATCTTGCACAAATTATGTATTAAAATCTTTAGTTAACATTGTTGACCCTCATAATTTTTGAATAAATGAATGAAACTTAATAATTTTTTAATATATAGAGATAAGAAGATTGAGAGTAACTCATATAACAAGTTGTAGTATCACATCTTTACTATTTCGTAACACTGTGAAGGTGATTATATATTACGTAACATTTCTTTTAAAACTACGTAGCAAAATTTTATTTTTTCACTTATGATTGGTCTTCATGGTTTTGTCATATGTCTCAAAATTATCATATTTTATTTAGCTATTTGAAAGTAATTTTATTTATATTCATGATGGAGTGATGTTTTTATTATAATACTAGTAAGTTTTATTGATTATTTTCTTTTAGGGTGGTAAATTGTATAGTATGATAGAAATATTTTTTTTAGAAATAATGATTCTTTTATTATTAGAAAGTTAAGATGTTAGATTATTTATACTTGTATAATCATGTTAGAAGTTTTATTTTCTATGAGTTTCTTTAATCATGTTTGTAATTATTTCAAACTATTGATGTATTTTTATAATTTTGTGTTATTATATTATTATACTATATTGTAAATTAAAAAATTAAGGTCCCATAGGGCTTACGCCCCACGTCTCAAGGCTTACGCCTCGCCCTATACTAAGTAGAACGCCCCGCCTTTTAAAACACTGACTTCGGCTATAGCTTTAGCATGCAAAAATTCATTTTTACAACATTCCATTAAATGATTACATAAATGTCCTGTCTCACTCACTTTTCCCACAGTTTTATGATTCATTCTATGTTTACATTTATTACAAATAGCTTGAGTTTTATCTTCACTTTGAGTCATAAATTGCCACATAACATAGTTTTTTAGCACGTTCTACCTTGAGCTTAGCCCGACTAGGATGTACGAGGGCAAGATAGGGAATTGAAATGGGAGCGGGACTAGTAGCCGTAACTGGCTCTGTTTCATCATCATATGTATCAATATCATCATTAACATTATCATATTTTACTACTTCATCTAAATTACCAAACCTTGCTTGTAAAGATTCGTGATATTGATCTAATTCAATATTACTATCAATATTAAAAACAGTTTCATCGACATGCGTAAAATCATCCGTATTTATTCTTATTTGAGCTACTTGTCTAGTTTTAGATTTAGAACTACCGAATTTTTTATTTTTTCCGAATTTTTTGGTAAATACATTAGTGACCACACCAAAAAATATTTGTTTACCTTTGCCAACATTTTTTTTACCGGAATCCATATTAAAATATTAAAAGTAAGCAAATTATATATAATACGAAAATTAAATGTAAACAAATAAATAATTAAAGACTAAAAAGATGAAAGTTGGAACGAATGTACCAAATATCTACTTAAAAGTAGACGTGTATGACTAAAAGCCGAAACTTGAAACTTGAAGCTTGAAGGTTGCTCCAAAGACAAAAATAATCCACCAAAATTGCTTTCAAACTAATATAATTTGTAATTTAATAGAGATTAGAGACTTGAGAGAGTAGAAGATGAAAAAAATTTATGAGTAAAAATAATGAAGGTTTGGGGGTTTTTATAGTTAAAAAATAGGGCTAAAATGTATTTTTTAAAACTTTGGGGTATTAAAAAAAGTTTGGGGGGTGGGGGTGGGGGGGGGGTAAATGGGAGGCTAGAGGGTGAAATAGCCGTTGGGTGGGGCCCAATAGTCGTTACCCAACGGTTGGCAACAACTAGTTTCATTTGAATTAAAAAAATAATAATTAATAAAGTCATTCCAGAATCGGACCGAAACCGGTACTAATCGGACCGAGACAGTCCGGTAATTCTTGATTGTCGTCCTGTTACCTATATCGATTACCCTTATATTCGGCCCAAATCGGAGGCTACAGGACCGGCACCTCTCGGTTCCGTTGCCAGGCTTACGCCCAGCCCAATTGGAGCGTGGATCGAAAACCCAATGGGAATGAACCTGACTCTGATACCATGTAAAAATATGACTCCTAGCCTAACTCAATCCCAAGAGCTAGCTCATGAGGGGAGGATTGCCCAAGTCCATATAAGCAGACCATCAGTCCATTCCCTAACCAATGTGAGACTTCAAATCTCCCAATAGGCGAGTGGTCTCATAATTAATTGTTGTTATTTCTCTTCCCCTTGTATCGGGATATGTTGTTATTTTTAAATACTTTCTCAATTTTACCATGTCTTTTTTTTCACTGTTTGTTCAGCTGAGGGTCTTTCGTGAACAACCTCCCTACCTTTGGGTAACGTCTGCATACACTCCTACCCGAGACCCAACTTGTGGGATTACGGTAGATTTGTTGTTGTTCTTCTCAATTTTACCATGTAATATTGTAAGAGGGACGAGATGCAAGAGATGAATTTCAGATCTAAGAGATTTCACGTGTGCCTTCAAAATATGAGACTAGAAAATCCAAAATATTCTAATTATGTAGTCCCAGTTAAGCCTGGCAACGGAACCGAGAGGTGTCGGTACCGATCCCGTTCCGTCTCGGTAGCCTTCGGTTTGGGCCGGGTATAAGGGTAACCAGTATAGGTAACGGGACGACAATCAAGAATTACCGGACCGTCCCGGTCCGATTAGTACCGGTTTCGGTCCCGATCTGGTCCAGTTCTGCAAGGACTTTATTAAGTTATTTTTAATTTAAATTAAACTAGTCATTGCCAGCCGTTGGGTAACAACTATTGGGCCCCACCCAACGACTATTTCACCCACTAACCCCACGCCCCTCCTTTACACCCCCTACCCCCCAAACTTTTTTTAATACCTAAAGTTTTAAAAAATACATTTTAGTCCTATTTTTTAACTATAAAAACCCCCAAACCTTCATTATTTTTACTCACAAATTTTCTTCATCTTCTATTCTCTCAAGTCTCAAGTCTCAAGTCTCTAATCTCTAATATATTACAAATTATATTAGTTTGAATGTAATTTTGGTGGATTATTTTGGTCTTTGGAGCAACCTTCAAGCTTCAAGTTTCAACTTTCATCTATCAATTTTCGACTTTCTGTCATACACATCTACTTTTAAGTAGACGTTGGTACATTCGTTCCAACTTTCATCTTTTTAGTCTTTACTTATTTAGTTATTTATTTGTTTACATTTAATTTTTGTATTATATATAATTTGCTTACTTTTAATATTTTAATATGGATTCCGGTAAAAAAAATGTTGGCAAAGGTAAACGAACAGTTTTTGGCGCGGTCACTAATGTATTAAACAGTGTTATCAAAAGCGAGAAAAAGCGTGCTTTAAGCGCAAAGCGAGGCGAAGCGCACCCACTGCGTTTTTCTTCCCTGAAGCGAAGCGACAATCAAAAAGCGATCGCTTCAACAGTTGAAGCGAGAAGCGCAAGTAAAGAAAAAGCGAGAAAAGACGCACTTAACTTTAAAAGGCGCTAATTAGGGTTTTTTTAAAAAGAATTGTAAGTTTTTTTTTTTTTAATTTCTGAAATATACTTTTGCTACTTCAAAATATTTCATTTTGCGACTTCAAAATATTTCCTTTGGACTGCTGCGACTGCTGCAAGGTAAGTTCTCTTCTTCTCTTTGGTTGCTGTATCTGCGACTGTTTTTTTTTCTATTTCTGGTTGCTTCTGTATTTTTTTCTATATTTCTATTGCTACTCTCTTTTTTTCAGTTTCTATTGCTGCTCTGTTTCTTTTTTTCTATTTCTATACAGTATGATGTGTATGGTGTATGCTGGTTGCTGCACTTAACAATCTTTATTTTTTTTACTTAGTTTATTTGTTGTTTTGTTACTAAGTTACACTTCTTTTTTTTTTGCTTGTAGTAGCTAGTAAATTTGATCCTTTTGTGATTTAATTATGTTTTTGCTTTATATGTTATGACTTATGAGAATTATTGACTATCTATTTAATTTTAATCTAAGAATATATTACCTCTATTCAGTTATTTAATATTCTTTTTTTATACCAAATACCGCTTTACTTAAAAATAAAAAAAAACGCGCTGCGCTTCTCGCGTTCAAGAATCAAGGGTGCCTCCACATTGGAAATAATTGCAAATGATAAGGCAAATTTAACCATTTCCTTACATCTGAGCATGGACAATCAATCAATCATAATCAGGATACTCCAAAAATATAAATAAAACTGAAAACAAAGGCCACTCAAATCATAATAAGGAAACCATGTCCGCCTGCCCCAGATAAAAAACGAAAGGAAAAAAAGAAAAGAGGCAGAACATAGATAAATTTACACAAGACGGACAAAAGAGTTCACCTTTGCAAAAAAAAAACAACTTGACCGGCAGTACTGCTAGACACGTACGTAGCATTCTTATTTCCTCTGTATCCCTATGTCATTAATTATGTTTCTTGGCCTTAGATGTATATCGATGCACATATACATTCAACAAATAAGAGGATGGTTAGTGGAAACCACAGAGGCAAGAAGGTGAAGAAAAATACTTGAGCAACAAAATTGCACAATATAGATACTAAAAACTGACAATTAGTCAAACATCCAGGGAGCTGAAGTTGACAATAAAGAGAAAATCAAACCTTGGGAGATGTAACATAGGTGATGTTGGTGGAGGCTCAGGAGAGGCGAGACAATGTCCATGAAGAGGCAACGGAGGTTGAAGGTGACATCGTGAAGACAAACTGGAAAGCTGATATAGGATTGAAGTTGAAAACTAAGAGGGGCATTGTGTGCAGAGCAAAGAGTGAAACAGGAACTTCGGTCAAAGAATGCAGACTCCTAATCTTTCTTCCGCAGACAAACCAGCTAGAGAGATGCATTCAACCTTGGCATGGGACAAACGAATTGGATAAAGAATTGTTAGCTTCTGTACTACAATAGAAAACCGAGTATTTCATCCTAAGATCTCGAGCTAAATTTTTCCTGCTAGTCTTCCCGAGCTGCTTTACAATTTTGATGAAAATTCCAAAGTCCGGCTTGAGACCCTTGTCAATCATTTCATTGAGAATGTTTTGAGCAGCCATGATGTCTCCTTTCTTCTGATTAAGCCTCACAAGCAAGCTGTATAGTGTATTCCCACAGTGGTTATACTTGGCACTCATGTCAATCACATACTTATATGCTTTCTCACGCTCTCCTGCTTCAAGCAAAACTTTAAGAAACGCAGCATGAGTAGTAGAACGTGGTTCCACATTCACATTTACCATCAAATTCATAAATTCAGAGGCAAACTCAACCTGACCGCGACTAGATGAATGATATACTAAAGTTTCAAAAGTAATTGCATCTGGATTAAGACCCTTATTTCTCATTTCTTCGAGCACATTACGCACATATTCCAGCTTATCATTCTTACACAATGAGCCAAGCAGGTAGTTATATGACTTGGTATTAGGAGAACAACCAGATTCAGACATCTCTTTGATAATTGCTCGTGCTTTTTCAATTTGGCCTGCCCGACACCTTTTACGGATCAAAATATTGTAGTGAGAAGCTGTTCTTTCAGTGATCTCTACTACAAATGTTGCCATTTCGAACAAGTCCAAACAGCAAAACATCTCAATTAATCCGTAAACACCAGAACCACAGCAGGATCCTCCAACCTCATTTAGCATATCAACCACTTTCTTTGTCGAATTCATCAATGAATCCTTACAAGATCCAAATACAGTTAAGAACCCAAAAGCCTTGTCAGTTAAACAAGTTTGTTCAGCCTTAAACTCCTCCAACAAAGAGAACATTGTTTTATAGTCATCTAACCATCCACAATTACAAATAATCAGACTATTGACATAAGCACTGCGGTGAAATTCAGGATGTGAGTCCCGAAGCCAATTAAAGAACTTCAATCCAGATATTCTTTGTTCATTCAAAAGGTCAAAAATCTCTAAGACGCACTTGAATGATAGTTTTGAAGCCACCAAAATTAACTGTCGCCTCAAATCCTCCCCACCACCCTTGATTATCTCAATTATTTCCAAAACTTCTTCTGAATACACACTTACTGAGGGCTTTGTACTCTTTTTGATTGTCAATTCATCCGTACAAGAACCTGCCACATTCTCAAACTTTTCATTATCACAAGAAAACATAATTGGAGGTTGAACACAAACACCTAGAGCAAGGGTTCCACAACTATGGCCCAATCAAAATAAAATATAACAAGAAACTAAGCACCTTGGTCTCCAATCTGCATACATGTATGCACTATGAAAGATTCTTTCTACAGGCTACAAATTGGGAATCAATCAAAATGGCTGTTTGGAAATATCCACACTAGATATTATTAAAACAAGGCTCTTTGAATAATGGATGAACCAATATTCCATTTTGAACGAGATCCAAAAGGAAAATTGGCCAAAGAAAGACCTTTAGGTGGTTCTGAATGAAACAACATCTTGTACTAAGCTGAATTGGACATGTCTGACGGAGTAGCGTGAAATGATGTGACTGGAGAAAACCAACTTGAACGAGTGAGGTAAAGGAAAGTGTTTACCATTTTAGCTATTGCCTGGCTGATGCAGAAAAGACAGGGACTTGAGTCATGTCAAGCATTGTGAGTTCAACATTGCAACCTTTTACTCAAAAAACTTTCTTTTACTCCTTTACTCTGCTGCTGCTAGGAGAAAGCTTAGGTGGCCACAATGGGTGAATTCTCCCTAAACACGGGTGGCTACACAAGAACTGCAGAATGTATTATTTTAACTTAGACCATAAGGTTTGAGCAAATAGCATTTACACTCTCTGGAATCTACCCTCTTTTTAGCTAAACTTTGTCCTAATATGTACTGTTTCAAGTATGAACGTCAGAGTAATGCAGAATGATATTGAACTTATCTTCACCAGTAACCATGTTTTTTAAAGTCTTTAACTTGGGGCAAGAAATGTTCTTGGTTAAGCTAAACAAGAAACATAAAAATAACATGTTTACCTAAGTAGGCCTGGAGCATGACAATCTAGGCTAGTCACCACTCAATAACTAGTGCGCCTTTTATGAAACAAATGAGAGTAGACATAAAACTTTACAACCAAACCATAAAGCACAAATCTTTTACAGTGTTCTAAGATGAAAAATAGGAAGTAAAAAATTGCACCTTTTAGGGTAAAACGATCTGAAATAAGCTTTAAAAAAACTACCTTCAAGAACCTCATTAAGAGCTTTCTCTTCCAATTCAAGAAACTTTTTCTCGACTTCAAAACCCTTCATTTCAGTTCCTACATTAACCTCTTCTCCAACATCAAACAGTCGTTCTTCTTCCCCATCCACATCAAAACTCCAAGGTTTATACCCTTGATCTTTTGCATAAGACCCATCATCAAGAACTGGGCTTTCTATTCCCTCATGGTCCGAATCTTTGCCATTGTTGTTACCTGTGGAGAAGAAACAGGAGTTGTTGGGTAAGAAATGTGGAAATGAGGGCTTAGAGGAAATGGGTTTAGGGTTTAAGACATGGGTTTTGGGGGAAAGTAGGGTGAACAGTCGGATATGTAAGGATTTGGAGATAAAACGAGAGAGCATTGTAGAGTCTTCCTTCACAACAGAAACAAAGGAATAGGAGAAGGTGCTGAAAATGCCTAATTTTATGGATCATATAAGACTACTTTACTACCTTTAAATCTTAAATATACATGGCATGGCAGCAATAATAATCCTTGAAGTTTCAGTGCCAATGCTCATGTAGTTTACCAGTTATTGGAATATATCTCATGCTCTCACTGATTTAGATCCCCTCCGCTATTATTTTCTTCAGTATTGTTCAGTAGAACAGAGAAAATGACATAAATTGGAGTAGGTCTAAAATGATCGCTTAACTATACGCTTAACAAATTTAGTTCTTTAACTATTCAAAAACTTATCAGTTTTGGTCCCTTAACTATATACTTACCAATTTTAGTCCCTTAACAATAAACTTACCGATTTTAGTCCTTTAATTATTCAAAAACTTATCAGGTTTGGTCTTTGTCCATTTTTTTTAATACAAATAGCTTAGGTGTATATTAACGGAAATCTTCGTGAAATTAAATCTTTAACCCATTTTTTAAGTTGTTTCTCTATCTCTGCCATTTTTTCTCCAAACTACTTTTATGAAAAGAACAATAACGTCAACGATTCAAAATAAAATTAATGAGGAAAGAAGATATAAGTCCTAATTTTATTCAATGGAGAATAAAATTAAGCATATAATTATTGTTAATGACTTGATCCGCACTTGAATATGCTAGTCAGTGCGGATTTTATTTAATTTACTCAATTTTTTTTACGTAAAATAAAATGAATAGAATAATAAAATTGATCTATTTAAAATAAATTTTAAAAATTGCAAATCTACCATTTTATAAATTTCAATTTCTGAAAAATTAAACAAATTCCGTTCAATGAAGTCGTTGGAGTACAAACTTTGGATTTAATGGGTAATAAATTTTTTTCTTTTTATAATAAAGTTTAGCATATTCAAGTCATTAGTAACAATAATACGCTTCATTTTATCCTCTGCTGAATAAAATATGAATTATTATTTTTTTCCACGTGAATTTTATTTTAAATCGTTGAGGTTAAGGTTCTTCGCATAAGGTTAATTTGAAAAAAAAATAGCAGAGAGAGAGAAACAACAGAAAAAATTGCTAAAGGATTTAATTTCTCGAGGCATGAATTCCGTTAATATAAACTTAAGCTATTTGTATTAAAAATGGACAAAGATCAAACCTAATTAGTTTTTGAATACTTAAAGGACTAAAATCGGTAACTTTATAGTTAAGGGACTAAAATCGGTAAGTGTATAGTTAAGGGACCAAAGCTGATAAGTTTTTGAATAGTTAAAAGACTAAATTCGTTAAGTGTATAGTTAAGGGACCATTTTAGACCTACTCATATAGTTAAGGGACTATTTATGTCATTTTCTCGTACAAGTCACATGATTTATACTTCACATACTAAAGTCTTCTTGGTCCGATTCTTATATTGGAGTCTGACTAACTGTCTGTTTGGCCATGATATGAAATTATGATTGAAATCATAATATGTAATCATAAGATGAAACTAAAGTTTTGTTTGGACATGCGATTTAAACTTTTTATGTTATATGTTTGTTCATTAACATAAAAATCTCATAAGTTACAAAACTATAAAAATTATCTCAATTCTTTATACAATTTTACCAAATAAACACAAGTTTATTAAATTGCATAATACACTATCACAAAGATATTCTTAAAAAATACAATATTTATTGATCAAGTTTTAATTCAATGAAAAAAATTAAAGATAAGTTGTATGGTGTATTAATCTTTAATATATTCCTCCCACATAGTACAAACAATCTTCTCACGTTGAACTTGCATTTTTCGTTCATATGACTGAGAAGACAAACCAACATTGTTACTTTGAGCCATTTGTTGGTTAATTTGACTGGTAAATATATTTGATAAAAAATAATGAGTTTGTTGAATATAAATGATAAAGTAGAAATTGATTTGATGTAATAATAAATTTTATATTAGTGAAAATAGTCATTATATGATATATAAATGATATTAAAAGTAATGATATGAATTACAAATTTTATTTACGTATGAAATAAATGGTTAGTAGATATATATGTGGGGTTATTTTTTATAAAATATAAACTCGTGGGACAATTTTTATTGAAAAAACTACATAACTAGACATACCTCACTATCATATATACTTATTTACCTCTAGTTTAAAATAATTACACATAATACCACTTTTAAAATTTATACCATATATTTTTAAAGATTTAATCAAATACACAAATCTCTTAAATATGGTATTGAATAATTATCTTAAAATTCAAACTCCTTAATTAATGGTCCATTGGCAATTCATATTATTTCACTCACATCAATCGTTTCCCTTCCTCAATCTCATTACTCGTTTGTATCTCTCACCCTCACCCTCACCCCCACCCCCACCCTCACCCCACGTCCTTCACCCACATCCAGCATCTCTCTCTTCCTTTAATCCCCTCAATACATGTTTGCATCTCCAAGTTTCAAAACTAAATCTCTTAAACATAGATTTTGCAGATTTGTTTAAAAGGGATACTATTACCCCATGTTTAATAATGATGGATGAATTTCTTTTGTTGATATTTTAATTGATATATGAATTCTGGATCACAATTACAATTACATTAAAGAAACACCATAATGGAAAGGGGAAAAATAAGAAATGAAACAAAATGCATATTCTGCACATTCGTTTAGTGTCATGTGTAAAAAATAGTAACAAACCTCCATGTATTCAAAAAAACAGTATTTGTTTTGTCGATCGGTGGTGGCGAGGGCTACACGTAAGTTACTCCAAATTTCTTTCCTCTGTTTTATTTCCTGTTTCCCCTAATTTAGCGGACGGTGATAGGCATATTATTGTGCCCTAGTTTGTTTGTTGCTTTTAAGAATCTTGATATTACTATTGCTGTGAAATTCACTCATATTACATCTGAAACATTTATGAATATGAATAACTAATTACTTTGTTCACTCTCATACATGTACTCTATCGTCGTGATTTTCTTCTAAGTACACACATTTCAGTTAAATTTCATATTTAGATAAACATAATTAGATGTATATGCTTACTATGTATCTGATATACATGTTTTTGAATATAACGTATGAAATTGATACTTGATACATCAAATTATACATAAAATAATATTAGATCATATAAATAGATACATGAGATTAATATTAAATCATATAAATAGATACATGAAATTAATATTAGATACATATAACAAATATATGGAATTAATACTGGATACGATACATATGAATGTACTTGTATGATACTCATATATCAGTATTTAGTTTGTTGGATACATCATATATTGATAATAGATACATTAAATTAGTGAATTTATTATTTTAAGAGTAATAAAATGAAATTAATCAAATTAGATGACCAAGATATACATGTTTTTGACTTTTATTAATAATATTAATGAATTTATTATTTCAAAGAATAATACAATGAAATTAATTAAACATATATACACTCATTGATTTCCGCCTTATATTAAGAGATTCGATTAATTTAAATTTTCAGAATTAATTGTTCATGTATTCTGAAAATCCTAAATTACTCCTCCAATTAAGAAAATTAGTTATAACCAATTAATTTAAACAAATAAAATATGTATCTCGATTTTAAAATTCGGCAGATACATGTATCTCGCGGATTCAGACTCATGTATCCTAAGCACGAAATATGGCAGAGGAAGTAATATTTGAACTGTCGGAAATCTTAGTAATTAGGACCTAAACTAGTGGAATTTATGTGTTTTACCCATTTTATATTTGAAAAATCTCAAATCATGATGTGAAATTCCTAAATCATGATTTTTGGAGAATTTGAGATTTCATCTCATGATTTCATATCGCATGCCCAAACACCTACTAAATTTATATTTGCACCGAAAAGTCTTATATTAAGACTTAAATAGACTTAGATTTATTTAACTTATATTAAATTCACTACCCTCATTTACTACTTCATCACAATCAATGTGTAAGAATAATTTAGAGAAAATGACTAAAATGGTCCTTAATGTATAAGGGTTGAACAAAATTGATCCTTCATATATACTACCTTATTGAAATAGTCCTTGATATATATATATATAAAAAGATGATCATTTTGGTCCTAACCCTAAAACTAACCATAAAAATTAAAAATTCTGTCAACTTTAAGCGGGTCCCTTGAAATTAACACGTGAAAGTATCATTTCTCCCTCAATCTTCTTTCTTCTTTTTTTTTTGATCAGACTCAATCTTCTTTCTTCATCAATTCTTCTTTCTATTAACAAAACCCACTTTTACTCACAATTTTTTTTCAAATTTCAAAAAGATATTTTTAAGATTCTATTTTCTACCCTAGTTCATTCAAATTATTTGAACAGTAGAACAAAACAAGTAATACATTGAAAACTTATTAATTTTAAAAAGAGAAAAAAATATTCTTCCCGTATAGAGCTTCCATAAGAGAGAATAGTTGGTTAAAGCTTGAAAATAGTTGACTTATGACAATCTCGCAGGAAGAATGAAGTATTGCAGGTGGTGGATTGATAAGAAATGGGTGTAATGTTATTTTTCTTACAAGGATATTGCATGTGGTGGATTGAGGATGCAGAATGAGCTTTAATGGTGAAAGAAAGAAGATTGAGGGAGAAGGGCTAGTTGTCACTGGGATCCACATTTTAACAGATTTTTTAACTTTTATGGTTAGTTTTAGGGTTAAGGACCAAAATGATCTCTTTTAACATACATTAAGGACTATTTCAATATGGTAGTATATATGAAGGACCAAAATTATTCAACCCTTGTACATCAAGGACCATTTGGATCATTTTCTCGAATAATTTACATCTCCACAAAATGTGACGTGAGACTATTTTTTAATGAAAAATAATTATTAATAAGAGTTGTGGTGAAGTGGTAAGCACTCCTGCATCTTTAACCAGAGGTCTTACCCAAAAAATCATATAGAGAAAAATTACTACATAATACACAAAAAATAATAAACTTTTGATAACCTTAGCAACCAAAGAATTTAGCAGACAATGTGTTTCTGTTGCACTTGAATCTTAGACCCATTTAGCCCCAAATATATTTAGAAAAATATTGAGAATTTTTTTGAGAAATGGTGTTTGGCCATACAATTTGTCAAATATCCCAAGTTTTCAAATACTAGAAAAAACTAGTATTTGGACCAAGTTCTAATATTTGAAATTTTTTAAAAGGAATATTTACTTAAATAATATATTTTATTTGATTAATTATTTTTTTTAATGTTACTTTATATTTATTATCCAGTATTTTGGACGGCGAAAGGCGACAACCTGCCTCGCCACGAGGCTCGCCGCTCGCCTTTTTGAATTAAGGCGCCAATTAATACCAATAATTTTAAAAAAAAATTGCATATATAAATATCCAAAATCTTAATAGCAATAACATATATTAGCAAATATTTCAATTCAAAAACTAATAGTAGATACTAAAAGTCTAGAACTTGAATGACTCAATAATTCATAAGACAATTGACAAGCAATACTAGAACTCTAAAAGTCTATTCTTCTTCAAGATTATCCAAATCTTGAAGATCAACATCCTCTTCATCATGATTATATTGCTCCTCATCTTCTTCCTCCTCGGATTCTTCATCAATTAGTGTCTGAGTCCTAATTGAACTTGTAGATGTAGTTTGTACTCCTTTGCCTTTGTCAAGTGCTCTTAATCTTGAAGAAATTCCCCTAAGATGATAGATACTTTCGCCAGCTCCAATTGTCGTAGCAACACTACCCTATGTATGATCACCCTCCTCATATACTAGTTCATCTTCTTGATCTTCGGATCATTCAACTAACCATTCATTTGACTCATCAATGTTATCCAAGAGAATTGGATCAATGGTATCACGAGCATCATAACGACGTTTCAATGTTCTATTGTACTTATTGTACACTAGATCATTGAGACGCGATAATGCAAACCTATTTCTCTTTTTGGAATGAATTTGCTCATAAGTTATAGATATTGACTAATAGATGCTAATAATAATATAATATGAAAATTAGGATATAAAATATTCTTCTTACGTGTTCAAACACACTCCAATTTCGCTCACATCCGGATGAGCTACAAGCTAGGCTTAATACTTTCATGGCAAACTTTTGCAAGTTTGGTGTTTGACTACCAAATAGTGACCACCATTCAACTATAAAAAAAACAAATTTAAAGGTTAATGAGTATAAATAAGTCAAATAATTTAAATAAAACTATAGTATAAAGTATAAACTATAAAGAGCTAAATCAACTCACTTACCCGGTGAGCCTTGTGTCTTTCTTTGGCTCTTTGAGCCTGACCACAACCAAATAGTCCATCCGTCATTTTGTACTTAGAAAGCTCAACGACTAGTAAATTTTGTATTGCTATGTCGGGGTTCATCTTCTCAACACATGTATGATAATCCTTCCACAGACTAGCTAGTATAGTGCCATCGTTATGAGCTTTATAAAACAATCTTGGGTTTCAAATATGGCTTGCAACATGCAAAGGCCGATGGAGTTAGTCTGACCACCTTGCATCAATAATTTCAAACACTTTTTCATAGTGCTTCTTAACTCCACCAAAACCCCGCTCAATAGTTTCCTTGGCTCTATCCATTGCTTCATAAATGTAGCCCATTGGTGGTTTTTTCTCTCCATCCACCAAACGAAGCACTGTTGTCAAAGGACCATAAACTGTAAGTGCCCGAACAACATCACTCCAAAAGTGGGCAGAAATAAGAAGGTTGGCAACTTCTTTCCTCAAAGTTTCCTTTGCAAATTTACTTGAAGTCCATTCGGTTGAGAGGACTAGAATTCTCAAGTTTTCTTTTGTTTGTATATAACTCTCAAAGTTAAGAAGGCCGTTGCAAATCTTGTCTTGGCCGGTTTCACCAAATTTCTTTGATTGGTTAATTTTCTCATCAAGTTCAACAACAACGGCCTTTGACTAATGGAAGAATGAATTTTGATGGCCTTCTTAAAAACTGTTAAAGTAATATTATAGTAATTAGTAGCTAATGAGTATTAAATATTGACTATAAAGAAAGTTAGAGGATAGGAGAGTGATATTACCTGAAGCATATGGATTAATCTTGAATATGTCACCAAATATCAAGTTGATATAATGAGCAGCACATGGAGTCCAATAAATGTATGGGTACGCACCCATCATCATGCTTCCCGCTTTAACATTCTCACTAGCATTATCGGTGATAATTTGTACAATATTTTTCGATCCAATTCTTTCAATAGTGTTTTTAAACAAGTTGTACATTTTGGTAGAATTGGTAGATTCATTGCTAGCATCAACAGAACCAAGAAATACACTACCGATTAGAGAATTCACCAAAATATTGATGATCATTTCACCATTTCGTGTCGTCCATTTGTCCATCATAATGGAACATCCAAACTTCGTCCATTGCACTTTATGTTCGTCAACAATTTTTTTCACTTTCTTCACCTATTTTTTAGGTGAGTAACTGTCATGATCCAAACCGTCGTGATTAGCACCCACACTAACCCTCCGATGGGAGAACCATTAATACTAATCAGTTAACCCAAAAACTTAACATTTAAAGATACAGAAGCAGGTTTAAATGCAGAAATAAAGTGGAGTTCCCATAAACTCCGAAAGTCTAACAAAACCATTACTAAAACATTGCGGAAAACACCCCTAGATTCTGAAAGTCAATGTACCAAAACATCTAAAGTTCAACAAGTCTAAGAAAATGGGTACAACCCAAACTAAACATAGAAATATCTAATGTACTAGTCTAAGTCCGAATAGAAATGGACTAAACATAACGAGAACTCATGGCAGCCTGGAAGAACTGGCTCACCCTTGAATTCGATGTCGATCACTGATCTCCTAGATGAGGTCTGTCAGTAGCCGCCTGCAGATGCCATGTACTCAACAAAGAAAGAGTAAGTGCATTATCAGTACACAATCATAGTGTACTTGTAGGATCACGCAGCTATTCCAAATAAGTGAAACATACATAAGCAGTTGCAACATAGAATATATGCATATACCGAACATATACAATATCAGTTATCATTTCAGGAGCAATGTACAATTCCACATTCTCAATAATACGCATATATAACAAGTCATTGGTCCTCTCATGGAACTCATACCCAAACTGTTAGTGTGCCGGATCGTGACACCCGAACCAAGTTAGTGTGTCGGATCGTGACACCCGTTCCAATATATATGTCGGTACATGACATTCGATCCCAGTTAGTGTGTCAGAATACGACACAATCCATTCAACATGCCACAATCACAATTACAATGTACATTCTCATAATCATACAATCAAGTGTTGATTCATGGCTTACAATCATTCATTCATACTCATTTATATTAAGTGTGATCAATAGTGCAACATTTGCATAACACCATGCATTACAATGAAGAAAATACTAACATGCATCACACAAACATGAAATCAAACCATAACCTACCTCGAAACCAAGCTTGAATCCTCCTAGAATACTCGATTCTTCCCTTTTCGGATTTGTTCCACTTGTTCTAGGTCTACAAACAATTAATACAGCACAAAGATCAATAATTAAGGTCTAATTTACCTGGATTACAACAAACCCAATAACCCAAGACCAAACCCATGATCCTAAGGTGCAGCTAGGGATTTTTCCCACCATCAATTTCAGATCAAAATCCTCCCCCAATCATAATTACCCATAATTTTACGTTCTACAGATCGAAAAAGAGATTCGGGGGGAGAAATCCTTACCTTTAGAACCAAAAGTCATGAAAAACCTTCAAGAAATCACCTGGGGTCATCTCCTAACTCTTAAGAACGAAGTTTGCAGAATAATGAAGTTTTTAGGGTTTATTTCTGACTTAAGTCGCGATTGTCCCGCTGTGGCGAACCCTAACCCGCTACAGCGGCCCCGCCCTGGCGGCTTGCACTGAGACAGAGAGTCGAATTTAGAGTTTCAAACCCCCATTTCACAACACACCTTCAACCCATGACATTCAAAAACTACTTGTTCACGCTAAGATTAGTTTCGGGAGTTCTACTTTCCCGAATTCGATTTTGTAAAGTCGTACGTGTTCCTTAACATCTTAGCTATTCACTCATGTGATCAAAAATATAATTAGATCTCTCATTCATTATCAGATTTCCCTAGACCTCATTGACTCAGATTTCATCCAAATCTGGACTAGGCTAGGAATTTCCAAGTTACTACCCAAAAGTTTTCTGACCCCAATTCTTTCCCCATTGGCTTTTCCCTAACGACGGAATCAGGTCGTTACAATAGATACTAATTTACCCATCACTCGCCCGCGAGTGATCAACTAGGAAAGACCGGTTAAAGTAAAGGTAGAGTAGTACCTGAATCATTGAATAACTGGGGATACTTGTCTCACATATCCTTCTCGGTCTCCCAAGTGGCTTCCTCAAACAGACAATGCTTCCATTGAACTTTCATGGACTTAATATCCTTGGTCCTCAGCTTCCGGACATCACGATCAAGAATTACAATCGGTTCTTCCTCATACTGAAGGTCTTTGTCTAACACAACTGAGTCCCATTTTATGATGTAATCCCCGTCCCCATGATACCCCTTCAACATGGATACATGAAATACCGGATGAACTCCCGATAAGTTAGGAGGTAAAGCCAACCTATACGCCACTGGCCCTACATGGTCAAGAACTTCAAAGGGTTATATCGAGGACTAAGCTTGTCCTTCTTGCCGAATCTCATCACCCCTTTCATGGGTGACACCTTAAGAAGAACTTTCTCACCAGTCAGAAATGCCATGTCTATTACCTTATGGTCTGCATACTTTTTATGTCGACTTTGGGCTGCTAGGAGCTTAGCTTGGATGCTTTTTACCTTATCCTGAGCATCCTTCACCAAGTCAACCCCCAAAGGTTTCACATCTCCAATCTCAAACCATCCTATGGGTGCTCTACATCCTCTCCCATAAAGTGCCTCAAATGGTGCCATATTAATGCTGGAGTGGTAATTATTATTATAGGAGAACTCACACAAAGGTAGGAACTTATCCCAATGTCCTCCAAAGTCAATCACACATGCCCCCAACATGTCTTCTAACACTTGAATAGTCCTTTCTGACTGTCCGTCCATTTGCGGATGGAAGGTTGTGCTAAAGGTGAGTTGAGTACCCAACTCCTCATGTAATTTTACCCAAAACTTGGAGGTGAACTGCGTACCACGGTCTGAGATGATAGAAAACGGCACCCAATGCAGCCTCACTATCTCTTTCACATAAACCTTAGCCAACTTCTGAGCATTATAGTCTATTCTGACCGAAATAAAATGGGCTGACTTAGTCAATTTGTCAACCACTACCCAAATAGAATCAAACTTCCCCAAGGTCTTGGGGAGACCAACCACAAAATCCATAGCTATCCTTTCCCACTTCCATTCCGGAATTGGCATTCTCTGAAGCAAACCTGCCGGCCTTTGATGTTCATATTTTACTTATTGGCAATTTTGACACTTAGCCATAAACTCCGCTATGTCTTTCTTCATGCCAGGCCACCAATAAAGTCATTTCGGTACATCTTGGTCACACCCGGATTAATGGAATATCACGAACCATGGGATTCTGTCAATAAATTCTGAATCAAGTCGCCCACTCTAGGAACACAAATCCTTCCTTTAAAACTGAGCACACCCCCTGCATCAAGAACCATATCTTGTGCCTTACCAATCACTGTCTTCTTTCTAAGCTCATTCAAATTCTCATTCTCAAACTGTTTGGCCTTGATCTCCTCAATGAAGGTGGCCCTAACCTCAATGCTAGCTAACACCCCACCTTTTTCTGAGATTCCCAACTGCATGAACTTAGACTCTAAATGTTGAATTTCTTTAGCCAAAGGTCGTTGGTCACAACCAAGTAAGCTAGACTACCCATACTCACCGCCTTCCGGCTTAATGCGTCTGCCACCATGTTAGCCTTACCCAGATGATACTGGATGGTCACATCATAATCCTTGAGTAACTCCATCCACCTTTGCTGTCTCAGATTTAGATCCTTTTGAGTGAATATGTGTTGCAGGCTACAGTGGTCAGTAAATACCTCACACTTAACACCATAAATATAATGCTTCCAGATCTTGAGAGCAAACACTACCGATGCCAACTCCAAATCATGTGTTGGGTAATTTCGCTCATATACTTTCAACTGCCGCGATGCATAAGCTATGACATTCTTATCCTATATCAACACCGCACCCAAACCTGAATGTGAAGCATCACAATAAACAATAAAATCTTTACCTTCCACCGGTAGTGCAAGAATAGGTGTTGTGGTCAAGAGAGTCTTGAGCCTTTGAAAGCTCTCCTCACATTTTTCAGTCCATTCAAAAGGTACCTCCTTTTTGGTCAACCTTGTCAAATATGTGGCAATAGAGCTGAAGCTTTTCACAAACCGTCGATCGTAACTAGTGAGCCCCACAAAACTCTTAATTTTAGTCACAGAACTAGGTCGGACCCAATTCCTGACTACTTCAATCTTTTGGGGATCTACCATTACCCCTTTCCTCGAAACTACATGCCCCAAAAAGGCAACCGAAGTCAACCAAAATTCACACTTAGAGAATTTTGCATACATTTTTTGTTTCCAAAGAACACCTAGAACTATTCGAAGATGGTCGGTATGCTCTTCCTCACTTTTCGAATAACCCAAAATTTCATCAATAAATACTATAACAAACGAATCAAGAAATGGTTTGAACACCCCATTCATCAAACTCATGAAAGTCGCAGGCGCATTTGTTAACCCAAACGACATTACTAGAAACTTATAGTGCCCATAGCGGGTTCTGAATGCCGTTTTTGGTCTATCCTTAGGCCTAATCTTTAACTGATACTAGCCAAACCTTAGATCAATCTTAGAGAAAACGGATGCACCCTGCAACTGGTCAAAAAGATCATCTATCTGAGGCAGTGGATACTTGTTCCAAATGGTAACCCTATTCAATTGGCGATAGTCTATGCACATTCTCATACTGCCATCATTTTTCTTAACAAACAAGACAGGGATACCCCATGAGGAAGCACTAGGATGAATGAATCCTTTATCAAGAAGCTCTTGGATTTGAGCCTTAAGCTCTCTTAATTCTGCCGGAGCCATACGGTAGGGAGGAATAGAAATGGGGTGAGTACCAGGTTCCAAGTCAATGCATAAATCTATATCTCTATCCGGAGGCATACCAGGCAAATCAGTAGGAAACACTTCTCTAAATTCGGACACCACAGGAATAGACTCAATAGAGGGAGACTTAACCTCAACATCCCGAATATGAGCCAAATAGGCCAAACAACCCTGCCCCACCAGTTTCCTAGCCCGAATGGAGGATATGATCTTAGATGGCTTAGGCTTGTACACCCCTTCCTACTCTAACTTTTCCCTACTGGGGATCTCTAGAGTCACAGACTTAGTATTACAATTAAGCACAACATAATAGGGGGATAACCAAGTCATGCCTAAGATGATATCGAAGTCAGTCATATCCAAAATAACCAAATCAGCCCGAGTCGGAAAATCCATAAACAAAATAGGACAAACACGATAGACATGGGTGACTATGACAGACTCTCCAACTGGGGTAGAAACATGGATGGGGGCATCAAGTACATCACAAATCATATCAAATCCCAAGGCAAACTGAACGGACACATAAGAATAAGTAGATACCGAATCAAATAACACATTAGCCATTCGGTCACAGACAAGAATAGTATCTGTGATCACTGCGTTAGAAGACTCCACCTCGCTCTTGCCTGAAAGGCATAACACTAATCCCTGTCATCTTGACGGGCGACTTCCCTGCCTGGCTGCACCGTACCTCTGCCTGCGTTACCATTTCCCCGACCTCTACTGCCTCACTGATTTCCTCATCGCCCACATTGTGGACGTCCTCGATCATTATTACCATTTCCCACGGGTACCACTGCTCTAGTCTGCTGTTGCGCGATATCCAACATGCGCGGGTGGGGACAATCTCTCCTCATATGCCCAGGCTCTCCACAATTATAACAAGTACGATCAAAAGATGGCCTGCTTTCCGCCGAAGGTGCGGCTCCCTGGCTATCCTGAATCAAATTCTGAGGTGGAGTTCCCGAGTAATTACCTGTAAAAGCGGGCATAGCGGACTGAATTGGCTGGGCTGCAAGTGTCGGCCTCCCTGAACCTCTGGAGTAGGAACCCTGAAAGTTACCTGCGCTCTTAGCTTTCTTAGCCAACGCCTTAGCCTGCCCATCGCACCTCACCCCTTCCACTTTCTTCACAAAATCCGTTACCTCATTAAAACTTTTCCCTGCAGAAGTCATGTGCACAGACAATACATGTAACTCAGAGTTTAGTCC
Source organism: Solanum etuberosum (assembly GCA_029582245.1). Taxonomy (NCBI): domain Eukaryota; kingdom Viridiplantae; phylum Streptophyta; class Magnoliopsida; order Solanales; family Solanaceae; genus Solanum; species Solanum etuberosum. The sequence goes on along the minus strand of JAJONR010001162.1, from coordinate 75,041 downwards.
CTTTACGAACAGACAAATCCTTTCTTCCTCAGTAGTCACTAATTATGTAGCATATCTAGACAAAGCATGAAACTTAGCCTCATAAGCAGCCACAGACATACCACCTTGCTCCAAAGCCATAAACTCATCCTTCTTACGATCTCTCAAGGTCCAGGGCACATACTTTTCCAGAAACAGAGCATGAAACTGGGTCCAAGTGAGTGGGGGTAAAACAGACGATCTACATTCCACGTAGGCCCTCCACCACGGCTTAGCCTCACCCTGCAGCTGGAAGGTCACGAACTCCACCCCATGCTGGTGTACAATACCAAACTTATGTAGCCTCTCATAACAATCCAAGATAAATTCATAGGCGTCCTCACTCTCAGAACCATGGAACACAAGCGACTTCAACTTTAGAAACTTAGTCAACTCCACTAAAAAATGATTTGCCCAGAATATTTGAGAATTTGAGGTCAAACACTAACTTAGAGTATAGGAAATAATAAGGAGTTGTAGGACAAAGTGGTCAAAAGAATTCCACCATTTGAAGGAAAGATCAAGTGCAACACAGATGATGCTAGCAGGGAAATCCAAGAAGTAGTTCTTATGAACAAGGTCTAAAAAAACCACAAAGGGGATCATATATATACTCACAAATAGAAGAGATACAGAAAATCACCAATAATAAAGTAGAAGTTATTGCAATCAAAAAAAGTTTTGCACATTGGCTATTCAATTGAATAGGTGCAACTAAGAGATCAGTATACACTAAACAGTTGTGCTAAGCATACTGTGTCAACAAGAGTAGTACAATACACAAGTTTTTGCAGCACATTAAGCATACATAACTAAAGGTTTTCTTTTTAGTTCTACATATAATATCTGTGAAATTTGTAATTTTTCATTTCTTATTCTAGCTTGCTTATATTTTGACAAATTAAAGACCACCCGTTTGAAGGGGAAAACGTGTAATTTTTCTGGATATCCTAAAGTTATCACCTTGTTTTTTCCTTTGACGATGTCCTTCAGAGTTTGTTCATTCAAATATCAAGAAAGGTCTTGCAGAATATATGGTATACAAAGAAACTAGTACACTAGCATTAAGGGCCATATGCAAACACCTAAGGGTCACATAAATCATTTGCTGTTATGTGTAAGGATATATGAGAAACGATTTAGTTTAGTAAGTATAATTTAGCTAAGAGAAAAGGAGATTGTCACAACTATGGAGATAAAACTTGATCCTTCCCCCATTCTTCACTTCAGGATCTTCTTTCTCCAACAATCATCTAAATCAAATTCTGTATATCAGAGGGAAGTACCACCGTCATTAGACTATCTTCCAAAAGACAAATTCTTCGAGACTCAGGCCTCTTGTACGAGTGTCCTTCAAGTAACTCTGGGAATCAAGGATCCTTTCAAATATTCCTAAAATAAAACAAATGAAAACATATATAATTAAGTTCAATGAATACAAGGGGAGTAACTGTAAGAGAAAAAGAAGTGGGGAAAGGAGGCTTGTTTCATTTGGTTTCCATTACAGATGTCAATCAATGCTACAAAGAGCTAGCAACATTTTGAAATAGAAAAGCTATCAACTCTCACTAAATTGCCAAGCTCAGGTGATTCCCTTTTATCGTAAAAAGGAAATCTGTTCAACCAAACAGTTTAATATATAACCTTTAGTCATTGCTAACACTTCTCTTTTTGCCAAATAGGTGTTCTGTATATATATAGTCATATTCCAGACTCAAGATTCTCAAATTTACTTTGACTCACTGCTGCATATGGGGTTTAGTAGGAAGCAAGTCCCATAGTCTAGAAGGAATGAAGTTCCATTTCCCTCTATTTTGCGGAAACAAACTAACGAGGTTGTTACATGTTAAAACAGTGATCCTTCTTCTCCCGTTTTGTTCCCTACCAAACAACTAACTAGATTTGCTAAGTGTACCCTTAAAAATACATGGCTTTCTTAATCTTCCTCACTTCCTCAATACAAACAAGCATGCACCTACATACCTTGTATCTGTCAGATGCATCAATATTGTTCCAGAGATCTACTTGTAAGGAGCAAATAAGATTGATGAGTTGTGGCCACCAAATCCAAATGAATTAGATAATGCCACCTTAATATCCAGTCTTTCCTTTTTGGGACCAACAAGTATATTTGTATCCTGTTTCATTGGTATTACATATCATCAGATGCGGTGATTAACAGGTCAATAAAGAGTAAAGCTGAAATAGTAAAACAGGGGAGACGTGATATATCAAATGCTTTGTATATTCATGTCACAAAAGAATCTGTCTTGGTTGCAATATCAGAGCAAAGCCCTACTAATGCAGAAAATGTGAATCAAACTAATAGACTTGTGAGTCATAACTCGTGAGTTTTTCATTTCCATAAAAGGCTCCACTGTAAACCAGCTTTTGGCGATATAGTAAAAAATTCAGAGAAGCTGCAAAGTTAAACTTAACTAGCTGGTGAAGCCATTAAGTGTAACCAACTGCATGCTCTTGATACAGCAAGCTTTCTTAGCAGTTTCATATGATAAAATTCTTTATGTATGATGATATTCCATGCTTAAATGAACAAGAATTTGTTGACAATGCACAAAACATAAATCCTTACCACGCCTTCATCTGGGTTTTCAAGATTAATATTTGGATGAACCCAACCAGTTCGTATTGCCTGAGAAGTCCAATTCTAACCGTCAGTCAGCAGTTTCAGCCAGATAATTTTTGCAAGAGGCACGTTTAAAAGTATAGTCAAGAAAGATTTACAGGATGAAATCTGTAATCATCAATCACCTTAAGAATAAGTTCTGCAACATCTATGTACTATCAGATTATCATTATCACAAATAAACTATAACAAAAACATGTTACTGCAACATGCTCAAGTAAATGTCCAAGGAGTGTCTATCTTCACTATCCTTTCCACTGTCAAGGCAGATTACAATGAAATTCAAGAACAGAGATGATACAATTAGAACTTTAATCCAAATTCAGTTACACTGTGCAGCACCGACAAACTGCAAGGAACTATGTAGCAGCAGAAAATTGTCTTTGAATTATCTCAAAATAGGTAATCACTTATCCTAAAACAATAGCCATAGCTACTCTCGTAGCCAAAACAAAAAACTATACCCACATGGTAAAAAAATTTAGATAAAGTTTGTCTCTTTTGCTTCTTCAGTCAACATCTATTTAAATAATTTAAGTTGACCACGTTATTCTACTCCCAGTTCTTTTGGGTTCTTAACTTCAAGCTAGAGTAACTCACAGCAGCAACATTCACTGCAAAAAGCAACAATTTCTAACATAAAATAATTAACCACTATGGAAAGCTCCCGCTGTGCATTGTTTCACGGCTCCCACCAATGTTCCTTTGAAAATGTCTTCTACAGGCATGATTTTCTTCTTTCAAAACTCAGATTACATATACTTTTATGAATATGATGCGACGTCCTTGTACAAGTATGCTGTCTTTTTCTTAACAATAAAAAAAAAAGTAAGCTTCTTTTCTTCCTTTTTAAATGCAAACAAGAAGTTGGTGAAGAATGAAGATATGATTTTATCATTTTAAAAATAATATTACATCCTACAACTTCTATGGATGTCTTCTTTTAAAAGTTGGATTTCAACCTAAGACAACTATGAATTTGGTACCACCTAGCTATGAACATCTATACTACTAACTTAGAGGGAGGGCACTAATGTTGTTCAAAAGTGAAAAGTGTGGAAAAATGACAAGATCAGCTGGACTTCTACACCAAAGAAGTAATTGAAGCACGTGCTCTACTTAAGAGAGGAGTTGGTGAAGAATATGTGTGTCTTGCGTGTGTGTATATATATATGAATATACACATTCTGCAAGAGAAGTATAAAGACAAACCATTATCATGTGAACAAAGGAACTAAAAGAATTAAGTGAAATATATGAAATGAAAACCGTGACAATCAAGTCCAAATCCATACTAAGTTTCTTAGTCAAATGAAAGAATACGGTTGTAGATTTCTTGGTCAGGGATTAGCTTTTATGCTATAATTAGTAATTTTGAATTTCTGATGACTAACATATTTATCCATTAATTAGGAATTAATACAACTTTTATGTTAACATAAAAATACATCACCTTGCAAGAGATTTATTGGTTAGTGTTCCCTCAAAGTCATGATCTTCAACAAGCACACACCCTCGCACCTTGATACTTGCATAAAAGCACCGTTATGCGAAACATTGCCATCATTGCACACAGTTTCAGGACTTAAGCATGTACCCACACTTTTTTTATAGAACTAAATTGGTTATATACATTTTGTATAGCTCCTATATCATTTACATCCTACCTTATAACCAGCTGTCCTGGAATTATTCAAAGATTTAAAAGGACACTCTCATTTCTGTTGGTAACGACAGTTTGAAAGGCCACTGAATTGCATATGAAACTTTTCTTTAACTTGAATCCAACTATCCATATTTTTGTTTTCTCCAGATTTCTTTTCCCAATTATTTGATGATAAAACAGTTAGTTACCTAGAAATTTATAGATTACACCCAAAAATCCAGTGTAGGTTAACCTGTTTACAGACACACACACACACAGACCTCAGAAGTATTATTACTGTCTAATACTTCCATGACATATTCATGGTTCGAATACATAGCCAGGAAATATTTACGAAGTATACCTGAATTTCATGTATTTTTCCCTAGTCTAAACATCAGAGAAGACCTAACCCAGGCCTAATGGAGTAACTTTTCTAGATAAAAAAATTTCCTAGTCCACCTGCATAAGTGCTTGCAAAATACCTGTATCGTGTTATCATTTATAACATCTGTAGACAACATTTCAAATGACAAATAATGTAGCACGGCCTATTTAACCTCGAGGCAAGGAATCATGGGTAACTTAATTTTTACTTTGACACGTCGTCTTCTGACAGAGGATAACATCAGAATATCTGTCCGACGTGAAGAGTGTCATAAACTACATCAGGGTGCAATATTCTAAGCAACAATATATATATATATATATATATCTTTTTGTTTTTAGTCTGTCTTTTACTATTTCTAATTCTTCTTCTATGTTTATTTCTCCATAGCTGTAATCATTATTATCAATTATATATATATATATATATATATATATATATATAAAAAGAACTCAATTTTGTATACCCTCACCTTGATTAAGTTGGTCTATATACCACTATTAACATTAAGGGCATCCTACTGTGGCTTTCCAGAGCGTACCCAGATGTCGCGGCTAGAAACTGGTTATTTTAGTAGCTTGCATTACCCCATTCCATGCATTTATACCTTCTAACTGGATGAACTTTGTACAAAGTGGAGATACCCATATCCAAGGGTAGGATTTAATATCAAAGCGATGCAGCTTTCGATATGATATTGCACATACATTGCCATGCACTTCATTTTTATGTATGCAGGTCCTACGCAAATCGTTGCTGATACTCTTGCCAGGTTTATGCTCAACAAATCAGATTGGCAGATCAGATGTAAATCATAACCCTTCTGTAAAAAGATTCTTGAACTTGAAAGCAGATAGATTTTAAAGGATTGCATCAACACTTAGGTTTAGTTTTTCCAGATTCCAAGGTAGTTGATGTTTCTATCCCTATGAGTCATTTATGTCTACTTGGGGTTACATTGACCAACAATTCGACATCATCAAGACCAGGTGGTTAGGCCTTTACTAATTTTCCTCTCAGTAAGAAGTTAGCCAGTCCTTTTGCTTCCCCTTCTTTAGGTCCCACAACGTGCCATTGCTACTAATTGGCATAAATATGCATTTTCACTGGCAGCTGATATTAACAACCATGTATATTTTCGTTTCTTTTTATTGTCTATTACATGATAAGTGAACTTAAATTCAAAAGGAAAGCAATTCATGTCACGAAATTGTAAAAAATTGAAACTTCCTCAGTAAATCAGCTTCAGTTGTGCTCTCTGTATTAGCAGCCACAAGTTCACTCTCAAGAGAAAAAAAACAAGTTCTAGAGCACACAAACAAATGAGGAGCCAAATTAATCTGTTGCTTCTTCAATTCCCCCGAAAGGGTTGCTAAAAATAGTACGAGATGCTAATGACGTTATCTAGTTTAATTAGATGCTTACATAAATAACAGAATGATTTGGTCTATTCAACAGTATGACACCAAAATAATATCCAAATCACCCAACAGGGTACACAAGCAGAAATATCAGAATCTGCAGCCAGGAAATCTACTATGCAAGAAAATAGTTGGATGAAATGTTACACAAGAAACTAGAAAGCAACTGAACTGCAGCTGCAGCAAACTTTAAGGGGTTATGAGATAAAAGCACCTGAATAGTTGCCACAGCTTCAACAGCACCAGCAGCTCCAAGCAGGTGACCAATCATAGATTTTGTGGAGTTAACTCGCAACTGAAAACATAGAGCAGTGGCTGATTAAACAGCTGAACCAAAAACCTGAGAGGATTGGAATGGACACAGTAGTTCAATGAGAGAGCTTCAATCTAACCTCTGGATTCTGGCCAAAACAATGAACAAGAGCTTGATACTCCTTAAGATCTCCTGCTGGTGTGGATGTTGCATGCGCATTAATGTAGTTCACATCTTCCTTGGATACCCCTGACTGAGCTAATGCCTTCTCTACACATAGGATGACTCCAGTTCCTGCTAGTTTAGGGAATAGAAGAGTTCAAAGTTTTCCTTTCTCTATTGTATATCTCAGTAAACATGAGATTGTGCATTCTTATTATGTTAAGCTAAATTCTGTTCTGAGTAAGCTACAAATTGTGCAAGTATATCTAGCTGGTTGGGAAGAATCTTTCAACTACAATTATCAGAAAATACTAGAACTTGAGGAACTAGGCTTGATGGGTACAACTGCATCTCCAACTTAGGCAAAACAGAAAAAAAAAGCTAAGAAATAGTATATCATTGAAGTCACTACAACCAGGAAGAAGCAGTTTATTTCGAGATCTGAGGTTGACATGAGAAAGAGAATAAAGTCAAGCATGGCAAGATAGGTGGGCCACATAGAGGAGTCCATCAGGAGCTTTGTGTGACTCATGCATCCCATAAAAGGTAATTTTTATAAGATGTCAATAAAGGAGTTAATGCCTTGTGGAACAAAATCTTGGTGACTAAAGAAAAACATGCAAGTTATAAGTCATTAGGTAAGAAAAGAAACATATTTTTTTTCAAACGAAGCCAACGTATAATCAAAGGATCAAATCCTATATATGGTTAGGGGCAGTACCTTTTATGAGATGGATGGATAGACAGATTCAAGAATATCTGCTGTTATATTTGTTAGAAAAAGCAAGGCATCAGATATTTAAGGCCATAGAAAGAGAAGATGAAAACAGAAGAGGTTTAGGAGATGTATTACCCTAACCGTTTAGCCACACAACTTTCCCATCAAAATTTAGACCCTTCCAGAGTATAAGATGTTAGAGTGATGGAATCATATTTTGGAGGCCTCTATGTCACAGCTAGTAGTTGAAGGGGTAAATTAAACTTAAAACGCTTCCGTTTCATCATGCAAAAAGTAAATATTACATTTGATATGCCATCCTTAAGAAAAGCAAGGCAATCCTAGATACAGAGAAGAAAAAAAGGGAAAAGGAGTCGGACAGGTCCATCTAGAAATTAAGAAATTTCAATGTTCAAAAGTTTCTTTGATGTTGCCCGCCAAAACATACCTCTGTATCGTTCCAATTTTATTGGATATCCCTGAAGGAACTGTCACCCAAAAACACACTTTTTAATTACAAAACATACCCTATGTAATCCCACAAGTGGGGTATAGAGAGGGAAGATGGACGCTGACCCTACCCCTACCTTTGTGGATTAAAGAGGTTGTTTCTCATAAACCCTCGCTCAAAAGGAATATCAACAAAGCAGGATTGCAAGAAAAATGACAACCAAATACCAAGATACCAAGTAAATGAAGCAACAAATAGTAATACACATAGAAGAACAAGAAACTACAAAATTACTAAACAATACTACTAATCATGAGAAGAGGCAAGGAGGAGGCTAGCCCCATATAGTACGAAAAATTCTCACCCCTAATAACCTTGCAGTCTTGCATAAACCTCTATCACACTTCCAAAGGAGCACGTAATCTATCTGAGTCTTAGCCACCGCACTAGCATAGGTCACCAGGTGCTCGTCTCTCTATTGGAAGCTCGAGTTAGCTATGACCATCTCGAAAGCTTTCGCGCAATCTAAAAGGGAAACTCCTTCATTTCTATCCCCAAAATTGAAACCTCCACGAACATCATCATATCTTGTTGAAGTGGTCCATATGTAACCATTAAAGTCTCCTCCTAACAATAGTTTCTCAGTCTGTCGGATACTCTCATAACCTCATCCAACTTCTTTTAGAAGCGCTTTTTGATCTCCTCATCCAAACCCACAAATGGCGCATATGCACTAATAATGTTAAAAGTGAGCCCTCCCAAAACTAGTTTAATGGCCATCATCCTATCATTCATCCTCTTAACCTCTACCACTTGCTCCCTGAGTTCCTTGTCTACTAAAATATCCACTCCTCGAGCTTCCTGAGTACCACAACTTAAACCCGTCTACATCCCTAGCCTTGGTTCCTACCCATTTGGTTTCTTAGACTCAAGCTACATTGATCTTCCTCTTCTTGAGAAATCTTCACTAACTCTATCTTATTAACCAATGAAAAGAACCCCCACAACCGAATAGCTTCACAAGAGAACTATAAAATTTTTGGATGAAAATTCCGACATATCTGCTATATAGATTCGTGTACCAATACGGATACGGTAAGGATGTGCATAACCGTATAACTATCCGGTATGAGTAAATGCAATTTTTGCTAAGTTTTACTAAATTCAAAGGTCCACAAAAGAATATCTATGTCACGCCCATTCAACATGGACACATCTACGCAAATTAAGAATATTTTTTTTTATGACATGGGAAACCCGCAGCCGCTACCCTTTGGGTACGCACATGGTAAAACCCCCGCTCCTATGCAATAGCTCGCAAACCACACAGGAGAGGTAACCCACACTAGGCAAGCCCGGTGCAATGAGCTCGACCCAGAAGGCAAACCCCTTGCTTTCACAGACAAGGGGTTTCGAACTTGAGACCTCCAACATGGAAGTCCAAGCCCAAATCACTAGGCCATCCCCAAAGGATAAAATTAAGAATATATATATGAGAGAAATTACCTTTAGGATGAGGCTCTGTCATGTGATAAGCATCACAAGTAAAACTTCCACCTAGAAATTCAGCATAGATTGTTGCACCTCTTTGCTGCTCATGAAATTTAAAAAGAAAACTTAAAACAATTATATAACCCGGGATTGGCTTTTTATCTTTCATATTCTGTTTGAGGATCAACAAGCGGGTGAGCAAGAAAGCATTTATTGATTTTGAAGCATAAATCACCTTGGCATGCTCAAGTTCTTCCAGAAGCAGGACACCAGCTCCTTCTCCCATGACAAATCCATCGCGATTCTGTCCAAGATTAAGATAAAAATAAGAACGAAGCAATTCTTACTAAATATGCTACACACACGCACAACCAGAAAAAGGATGGGGTTGAAATTTTGTAGTGCTATTGCTTCATCTAACAAGTCATTTGAATATAGCAATTAACATAAGCACGTAAGATTTATGCAAAAAGTTGAGAATCCCGTAAAAGGTCATGATTCTCTGTAAAGTGCACCCTATCGTCCATGGTGATTGGAATATCATATTTGCTCCAAAAGTACACTAAAAATATAAATATTCTACCAATATAAAACAGGTGTTTTCAATTCCTACAAAATATCTTGTACGTCTCTCTTCGACAAAGTCCACATGAGTGCCAATGGAGCTGCATGGTCATAAATTCTGAAGCAAATATGCCATACAAGTTCAATCTCATGGAATGGAAATTGCAATTTGAGATATGCATAACTCACTCAGTAAACAAGAGAAAAATTCAAAGTCGAATATTTCTAATTTCCTATTAATCCCAAACCCAAGAACTGCAACAGGAATAGCTCAAGTACACTAGAATCACCACACCATTCCACAAAAATTTGTGCTAACAGCTAGACAGAAAGCAGAGGAACAAGAGCAAAAGATTACAAGACATTACACTATCCCAAGGCCGAGAAGCTCTTGAAGGGTCGGTATTTCTCTGTGAAAGTGCTCTGCAAGCAACAAATCCGCCCAATCCTGCAACAGAAATAAAAAACAAAATAACATAAAGTTATATAAAACAACAGTTTTACAACCTCAGCTTGATAGGCTAAACTTCTGGTAAAAGAGAACAGGTACATACCAATTGGTATAATTGCTGCATCTGATCCACCGCACAGCATCATGTCCTGCATTGTCGTTGTGTAAAAAGAGAGAACTAAGCTACTAAGAATGTTAATTCTTGGAGTCATCTGTGTATGTGTAAGGAACTCTATGAATAACAGTAAGACGAAACTGAATCCTCTGCTTCCTACAGCTTTCTATGACTTAAAGGCTTGAAACTTACAGCTTCACCTCTAATGATGTGGTTAGCGGCATTCAATATGCAGAAGTTGCTTGTTGCACATGCTGTTGAAATTGAATAATTTGGACCCATCCATCCCTGCAGTTGAATTTGTAACCAGGCACACAAAGCTGGGCTTTATTTAATCATACATCACAGCTAATAACTGAAAACTTAAAACTTTGGCTAACCAGGTCCATGGCAAGCATGGCAGAACCCATGTTTGTAGTTGCAAATGGGACACAAAAAGGATTCATCTTCCTATAGGAAACCCTTAGAGCCTCTATTGCATCATTAAAAACCTGCTCAAGTAAAGCAAATCAGTTAGTGAGTAGTCACTTAGCTTAGTTCTAGCAAAGACTACTGGTCTGCATAGGGATTTTCTCTAAGGAGATTTCAATGCATGGGCAATCATGTACAAGCCGTTGCTCAATTATATTTGAGATGTTGGAAACCAAATAGAGCTGATCCCAGAAGCACATAAATAACAAAATAAAATGGAAAAAGAAAGTTTGCATATTTGACCAGCGAAATTTTCATCAGATTTGTGATTAAAGAAAAAGAAAGTGGATCACCTTCATCCCACCCATAGCAGAGCCAATTAAAACTCCACATCTTCTTTTATCCAATTCATTCATCATGTCTTCAGTAATTCCACCATCTGAGAGTGCTTTCTTACCAGCCGTTAGCATGTAAAGCATGAACTTGTCCATTCTTTTAGAAAGTTTGGGTACAATCCAGCCATCAGTTGAGAAAGACTTGATCTCTCCAGCAATTCTCTGTGATATGTACCTCATTATCAACATCTAAATAACAAAAGTTGAAGAAAACAAGCCCAAGAAGAAGACGTACTGTTGGATACTGAGAACAATCAAAAGCTTCTATTTCACTTATGCCACTGACACCTTCAAGCAGGTTTTCATAAAACGTGTGGGGATCATGACCAACTGGTGTGGTCACACCCATCCCTGTCACAACAACTCGCCTTTCCTTGGTTGGAGGTTTCTTCTTTGGTGCGGCTTCCATGGCCGATTGGGAAGCAATTGCCATTACCTCCCCTGGTACAAGGAGCGGCCAAATACATCAAAATCTATGTAAGAAAGTTGATAACTTGAAGGAAAGCGTATTAGAAAATGATGTAGAAATTCACAACTTTGTAGTTCTGTGGCAGTACTCCAGAGAAAACCCAATCGCGTAGCTTGATACAAAAGACGGATGGTATTTTCCAAAAAACATTCCATGATAAAATCATTTTCTAACATTTGGTCATCACAAGGTAACCACTTTCTACCAAAAAAAAGAGAAGGGGACAATGAATTCCTTTACGTCCAGCCAATAACTACAACTCTTAAACTTGTTCCAACAAGCTGTTTTCAATCTCTAATACTAAAAAATATCACACAACATTATGCACATATTTTATCTTCCACCTTGTATGATCATCATAACCACCTATTTTTTAATACCCAACCAAACTTTCGAAAAGAACCAACGAATGGTTTCAAGTATGAGAAAATACATTAATGCTAGCCCAAAGAAACAACCAAGAAACACAGTTGGGAAGTGTTGAGGCATGATCTCAAAATCCAACAAGAAACAAGTTTGCAGACATTAAGCAACAAACAAATTGCATGATCTATCACTCTTTTCACATGACACGCAATGCCAAAATGAACAAGTCTAGAATAATCAATAAACCCAATTCAATTTCATCAACCTGGGTCTGTTTAAAATGTAAAAAACAAACACAAGCACACACTGACTAACTAGCTATAACAATCAACCATGCAACCTTGAGAATAAACACACTCCAAAATAACAAATGCATCTCCAATTCTAACCAACCTTAATTTTAACGAAACAAATGAAAAGGGCAGGGCAGGAAAAACCCATCAATCAAGCATAAAGGTAGAATTTACCTGTTTGAGCAAAAGAGATATTTTTTGTTGGGGGACGAGTAGTTGCGGATCCGGTAAATAGAAAGCAGGAATTGGAAGAGGAAAATCCAGTAATGGTACGGTTAGGTTGAGATAAGAAGGAATAAGAGATTGGAAATGTAAGAGGATTATTGGATTTGGAGTTTATGAAAACCCCTTTGGTTGTTTTACTTGGAATAGCCCATTTACATTTAGACTTATAAATCCCAAAAAAACCATGTAATTCATGCTCCTTTTCACCAGGAACTGACATGCATGACCCAATCATCCATGACGATACCGTCGATGACACCATTTTCTTAAAATTCCGATCAAACTATACAATATATATATATATATATAGTTTGAACTCAAAAGATAAAAGAAGACAATAGCAATGGTGAAAAATGCAGGGGCGGAGAGTTCAGTTCAGAAAAAATTTAGAGCGAAGGAGGGGGCTGGGGGGTGTTTATATTCGTGGGGTTGGTTAAATCTGAGAGAGATGAAGAAACAAATATGTTGTCGTTTTCCTGGATCTCTGCGCACTATAAATAAAACCATATCAGAACCAAGCTTTTATTTTTATATTTTTTATTATTTATTAGTAATATTTTAATTATAATTATTAATTTAAAATAAACACAATATCTGAGTCCCTTGTATAGACAGCTCCAGCCAAGTGTTCTCTCACTCTATAAACTCCAAATTTTTGCTCTTATCTATGTCTCATGTGCCCACCACAATATGCAAACAAACTTAATACTCCTAACAATCTATATTTTTAAATTTCACTTTTTTTAACTTAGCAGGCGTTTGGATATGTGATTTCATATTCAAATCAGTATTTAGACATGTAATTTCAATTTTTTTAAAAAGTATGATTTGAAAATTTTTAAATATAAAAATTGACCCACAAGTTTATATTTTGTAAAAACAAACTCATGCAATACAAATTTCTATATTATCACTTTTGTTTACGATAAAATTGTTCGAATTTCCTCTAAAGATCCATGCAATAAATTGCAAAAACAATATTAAATGTTTTTCTTTATAACAATCGAATTTAAAATTGAGAAGAGAGAATGTGTCACAATAAAAAGACAAATAACATAGTTTGTGTTGCCTACAAAACCAAAAGTAATACTAAAATTTAGTAAATATGGTTGGTAAAATATTAAAGTTTATATAATTAGAAGTAAAATTACTAAAATTTAGTAAATATGGTTGGTAAAATATTAAAGTTCATATAATTAGAAGTACAATAGTAATTTTAGTATAATCCTGTTAGATTATCAATTTGACTATTAACCAAAATGATAAAATTGAACGCCGAATCAATAATCTAATAAAATATTTATAAAATTATTTAAAAACCATCAACTCAATAATACAATATTGATAAATTAATAATATTTTTTCAATCTGATTTATTGATTAAACCAATTTATTCACATGCCTTCTCTTCTTTCAATCCAAGAGGTTCAACTGATCTTTCTTGCCAAAAAAGTTAATACAACTACATAGATTAAAAAGAATTATTTTTTGTGCTATATATAAATTGTACGTAGAATATCCATAATAGGAAAAAGATTCCAATGTAGTGATGATTGAAATTTTCAACTTATCCTACATTACACTTCAAAATAAGTTACGTCACTCTATTATATTTTTTATATAATTGTATGAATTAAGATACGACACTCTAATATATATTATTTTTAAAAAAAATTATGTTGGATTTTTTTACTTTTGCCACTATATTTAATATTTATTTTATTTGTTTTTATATGTCGACTTTACTATATCATATATCAAGAAAAAGATACTCCCTCTATTTATTTTTACTTGTCCAATATCCACTATATTATTTTGAGATATCCAACAACACTTGTTCAGTTTATAAAACTAATGAATAATTTATCATTTAATGTTTATTTTATCCTTGCTATTAAGTATTGTTCATTTTTCAATGTTTAGATGACTTATATTATTAAATATTATTCATTTTTCAATATTTAAATAACTTATATTATTAAATATTGTTTATTTTTCAATGTTTAGATGACTTATATTTAATAAGGTTAATTTGTGAAATTATCCTATCATTTACCGCTTCTTAATTTCTATGTCAAGTCAATAGTGCACAACTATTGTTGGACAGAAAAAATCATTCTATTTATTTTATCTTTAACATTAACTACTCACTTTTAAGTCTATTAAAGAAAATACAACAATCAATATGATATATACGAAATATAATTCTAATTACTATAAATTCACTTTAAGTCTATTAAAGAAAATACAACAATCAATATGATATATACGAAATATAATTCTAATTAACATAAATTCATATAAAAAAGAAAGTGCTTTCTATTAAAAAAAAAAAAAAAAAATATTCAAAAATCGTAGACAAATAAAAATAAATAGCCTAAGTATGGACGGCGGCGGCATGGTTGGCGAGGTTGAATATTATTATTTATAACTATTTAGTAGAACAAAGGGGAATGAACAACGTGAATATTCTGGTTGATGACTTGAGTATTTTTTTTTTAAAATTTCATTTTTGTGTGCGTCTTTAATTATTTTTCCGTTTTAAAATATTTTTAGGCAGTAAACTAAAGAGCACTCAATCTATAGTAGGAGTATATTATACTCCGTCCAAGTAGGATGAGGGGCTATTAAATTCTTCAACAAATAACATCTTAGCCGACGAAATAAATGAAAGTGGGGGCAAAATCTTTTTAGCAAATGACACGTGTCTTTTTTAAAATTATCTATATAAAAGCATGAATTCCTAAGAATGTTAAATTACTATAATATCCCTAACTTAGGTTGTGATTTTTTCGATAAGTTGCGACTTTTTCGATAAGTTATGACTTTTTTCAAAGGGTTGTGACTTTTTCAATAAGTTGTGACTTTTCCAAAGAGTTGTAACTTCTCGAAAAGATCATGACTTTTAAGATAAGACACAAAAACACTTGTTCATATTACCCTTTGTTGACTATAAATAGAGGGGCATCCTCTCATTTTTCAACCACAATTTTTTAAAATCTTCTACTCTTCTTCTTCTTCTTGCATTTTAAAATTTTTTATCTGATTTATTGTCGTTGAGTGAGTTTTAAATTTAGCGGAATATGAGATACCACTATTCTTATGAAGTAAATCGTTCTATCTTATGAAGTAAATCGTTCTATCCTAAAAAGATATATTCCATAACCTCGAGTACTTGAGGAAAATAATTTTGATGATAAAAGAATTATTTTTTTGCTTAATATATACATTAGTATGTAATGTTCCGATATATGAAGTTAACATGATGTAGTCTAAATTCATTTGTTTTTGTTAACAATTTCTCTTGTGATGTACATATATGCTTCTGAATATCTTTATACAAAATTTAGAGAATTGTCATGATTTGTTATTTTAATGCTCAAGACAAAATAATGACTTAATTTATCAATGTTACTTATGTGATTTAGATTGTCAGGAAGTTTGCTTCAAAATAGTTATTACTATATAAACATTGCCCCTTTGTTTTACTCATTTACCATTTCTTAATATTTCAATATATAAGACGAAGCGAAGTTCATATGACTTGTAATAACGCAAGTTGAAGTTTGTATTAGTTTAATTTTTATTATTTATTTAATAGCTAATTTTTATGAGAAAAATATTTTCATTAATGCAAATATATATTTATAGTTGGGTAGGAAATGTATTTAAATTAAAGTATTATATATGTCACCAATGTATTATCAAGTTAACAAGATCTTCTAACTTCAAAATATATTATTTTAAAATGTTCCGAGTTATTTTTTTTAAAAAAAAAACACTCACAACAAATGTGAAAATATGTGAATATATATGAATCATTTAAAATTTATCATTTACAAAATAAATTTTATATTCAGTAATATGGAATAAACATATACATTTTGTCCCTACACTAAATTAAAATCTAATAACTAAGAAAAATAGTAACATTAATTAAAAGTCCTATTTATTTATGTACATATAAAATTTATTAGAAATTCAGCTATTGCGCATTAAATCTTTAGTTTTTTTTTAGTTTTTTCCGGTAAAAAAAAAAGGAAACCTTTCTCAGTTAACTATAGACAGTCAGATAACTATCTTTGATTTATGTACACAGTCAATCGAGAAGTCAAGTTTGAGAGCCAACAACAAGAACGTCATCTATTATGTTATAACTGATAAAATAAAAATTAATATACAAAAAATAGTTCTAAAAGATAAAATGTAGTTGTTCTCTTCACATGTTCATATGACATCTTAATAGTTTAACGTGGAATACAAGTGCAAAGCACATCTGATTAGATGACATGAAAAATACACAACAAATATCGTCTATAAGGTAATATTAGTGAGATACGACTAATTACATGATTGAACCTCATCAAATTAAAATAAATATATAAATTATTGCATTTAACTAAATAAAAAAATTCATTGACGATCTTCATAGGTTCGCGTGAATAAGAGATATATATGACGATCCACATTGAACATTCACAAAAAAATCTGCAATATTATTTTGTGCTAAGCTTAGTATTCAAATCTTCACTTAAATAAGCCATACTATTTACTATAAAATATATTTTCTGAAATGGTAATCACGTGCAATGCACGTGTCAAAAAAACTAGTTATTAAGAAAAAGTTATACTCCCTCTGTACCATTTTATGTAATATGTTTTTTTTTAGTTGGTTCCAAAAAGAATATTATCTTACTATAGTAGAAATAGTTTAACTTAATGAAATGATTTACATACACACAAATATTAATGTTATTTTGGAGATGATGTTAAGTTTTGATGATTTAACAAACTTTAGGATCTAACAAGGGACCAGATCCAGGAAAGACTCGGTCTTCTGGTATTGGGACTGATGATAGAAGGAATGACCAAAACCAAGGGACGAAAGTTGAAGTGGCTGGATATTAGTTTGTCATCATCAAAAAGGGGGAAATTGTTATTTTAAGCTGATTTGAAGTTTTGATGATTTTAACAAACTTCTGGATCTAACAAGGGACTTGGTCGAGAAAAGACTGCGTACGTGAAAAGGACAAAAAGACAGCTGTCTAAAAGTTGTCAACCCTGTTGTGGCTGGTGCATTTCTTTTCATAGCAGCAGCTCAGCCAATGGCTTGGTCCCAAGGGTTTGTGTCCATTTGATAATAGTCTCTTCTCCAAACACAAACCCAAGATTTGGCAAATAAAATTTTGAATTCTGAAATTCATAAGCTTACAAAGAAAAAGGGACCTGATGAAGTGTTGAAGCGTCTTTGTCGTATTTTGAGCTTTGTGTCTTGTGTCCTTATATTGTAAATCTACTCTTAAGTTATAAAGGATAGTAGATCGGTTGCTTGTCTAAGTCTTTAGGTTGAGTCGTATTAACTAGAGTTAGTTAGTCGAATCATCTGTGTTTTAGTCAAGCCTCTTTACATCATTGTTTTGATGTTCTCTTGGGTAGAGTTGCCTAGGAGTGTCAACTAGAGTTCGTTGATGTGTGGGTGCAACACAATTGCTTCTTGTTTATGCTCCTATCTTTGAGATCGGAGTTGGTGGCTAGAGTTAGCCTTGTTGGGTTCTTGAAGTCTAGATCAACTAGAGTTAGTTGGTTTAGTGGGCAATAGAGTTATTGCTTAGTTTCCTTTGTAGTAGAGCTGCTACAGTAAGGGGGAAGGGATTAAGAGTTTAATTCCTAGATTGCAAGAGTTTGTAATCTGAAGCTTTGCTCCGTTTTGAGTGAAATGGAGTTTTGGTTGAAATCATGTGAGTACAGGTCGTGGTTTTCACCTCCCTTGAGCAAGGGGGTTTCCACGTAAAATCCTTGTGCCTGATCTACTTTGAGTTATTTATTTTCCGTACTATTATTCTGTCGAGGGACCGGTCCAGGGATCACTAGTGGACGCTTACATTCTAACAATTTAAGGATTGTTTTAGATTATAAGTATTCAAAATTCATTTTTTTCTTAAAACACCATGTCAAATCAAATAGTGTCACATGAAATGAAACGGACGGAGTAGTATAGGTTTATATTACGGCGCAGTGATAATATGTTAATATTACATAACCTTGCGATTTTTCTTCTATTTTTTTTTTGTATTTAAGTTTTGAGTTACTTGTATCTCAGATACAATTTTGAGCTAGGAACTTTAATTGCACCGATAGTTAACTGAAAAGAGCAATGTATATAATAACATAGCTAAATTGAGTAACTCATGAAAATAACGTTGTTTATTTTTTTGGATATCTATAAATAAGATATCTGATCATTTTAGTTTAACATACTCTTTTACTTACAATTTTGAATTTGAATCTTTTTTGGTGTTCACAATTTCATTCATCCTATATTTTTTGACAATTAAAGTATCTAAATCATGTCAACTATTACAATTCTAATGCGACATTTTGAAATCTAAAACTCAGAAAATAATTATATCGATTATGTAATTGATGGTATGTTATAAATGATTATACTTTCTTACAAGGATCTAATTGTTGAAATTGTCAAGCAATTGGGAATAGACAGAAGTAGACAAAATGTACTAGAAGACTTCTTACGAGAATCTATTTTCAATTGTCTCTTGTATCATGTGTCTGAAAATGTCTACCAAATATATATTGTTGGAAAAATATAATAGATGGGGAAAATATAATATCAAAATAATAATAATACAAGAATTAGGATAAATGCTACTATAATAATATTCTTATATAATACATATATAAATAATACTTGAGTCGTGCTAGGCACTGTCCTAAGAAACTATTTCAGTAGTGTGAAATGTTTTTTCAAGATTAAACAAGCATTCTCTAAATTAATTAGAGGATACAGGAATCAACAAAATATAAATACTACAAAACCAGCAAGACAATTGAAAGAAAGTGTTTGAAAGAAAATTGTTTTCTATTTCTCTTTGGTAATTTGTTCTCACTTAGTTCATGCTTAATGAAGTAACAATTGATCTTTATATAGAGAAGATTAGGAGATTACTTTGGTACCAAGAATACTTGGTCACCAAGTAAATCAATACTTTAGCACCAAGTAAGTAATTACTTTGGCACCAAGTAGAGCAATACTTGGTCACCAAGTAGGTAATACTTGGTCACCAAGTTGGATGACAAAGTAGTAAAAAGATCACATGTTAAATGTTTTGCTTTGGCTCAAAGTAACTAAATCTTTTGAAATAATTATAATATTGCTAACAATCCCCCACATATTTCAAAAGATTTTGAAAATAAGATAATGAGTTTTGCTGGTTTTGTATGATCAAAATGTTATAGGTTTGGTGTCTTTCGGACTATGAACCAAACTTAGACCGATAAAATTTAACTTACAGAATTATTGGTGAAATATAAAATTTCTATGAACCAATTATTCTTTTTTAAGCCAGAGATTCTACCAATCACATTTTAATCCTCATATTTTGTTGTTCAACGCGGTTTTGCGCCAATATGTCATGCGCGTGCCTGGTTATTCATGAGAGCTCTAGAGACTAGGCCAAAATCTCATAGGAGCGGCTTCACTCCACTTCTCATATAGGTGAATTCATTAAGTGTATACTGGTTTAAATACACCATCCATAAGGACTATGAATTCATTAAGAGTTAATAACTCATCCCTCATAATTAGTAGCAGTTTAAGCACTCTTTATTAGTGCGCAGTGTCAATATCGACTTGTTATTACCCATATGAACCTACTTCATGGGATCTCCAATCACATAGGTTGAGTTACCATCTTTATTGACAATCATATTGGCCTTAACCACATCTCTTTCGAGGATTGAAGAATTAATTTTCTTCCCATGGGTTTAGTCAGTGAATCGACTGAATTCAATTCTGACTTCACATAATCAATGGAAATTACTCCATCTCTCAACAGCTGCTTAAAGACATCATGTCTCAATTTCATGTGTCTACTTTTACAATTGTAAGATTTATTCTTCGCAATAGCAATTGCGGCTTGACAATCACAGTGTATAAACACATGATGCAATTCATCCTTTATTAAAGGGATATTGGCTAAGAAATTTCTTAGCCATTCAGCCTCAGAACCAGCCAGCTCCAGAGCTACAAACTCTGACTCCATAGTCGATCTAGCAATGACCGTCTGTTTAGCTGATTTCCACGATATTGCACCACCACCTAAGGTGAACACATATCCACTAGTGAATTTTATCTCATCTGAGTCAGAGATCCAGTTTGCATCACAATACCCTTCTAATGTAGAAGGAAATCCACTATACATGATACCATAATTCATGGTTCCTCTCAAATATTTCATTAGTCTATTTAATGCAGACCAATGCTCTTTATTGGGATTATGAGTATATCTACTCAATCTACACACATCATAGGCTATATCAGGCCTAGTAAAATTCATTAAATGCATCATACTCCCAATAATCTGAGCATAGTTAGACTGAGCAACTGGGTCACCTTTATTCTTTTTCAATTGAGAGTTAGCATCATAAGGAGTGGTCACAGGTGTCACCTCAAAACATTCAAACTTTTTAAGAAGTCTTTCCACATAATGTTCTTGTGACAACATTATACCATCTTCACTCCTTATAACTTTAACTCCCAATATCATATTTACTTCACCCAGATCTTTCATATCAAAATTAGTAGACAAAAATGATTTGGTACTCTGCACAATATTTAAACTTGTACCAAATATAAGCATGTCATTAACATATAAACATATTATCACATAATCATTGTCTACCATTTTAGTATAAACACATTTATCCACTTCAATAGAAGAAAAATCGTCTTTCATCAAGACCTGATCAATTTTTTCATGCCACTACTTAGGAGCTTGTTTAAGGCCATAAAGAGATTTAACTAATTTACAAACTTTATTTTCTTGTCCAGAAATAATACATCCTTCAGGTTGAACCATATAAATTTCTTCTTCTAAATCACCATTTAGAAAAGCTGTTTTTACATCCATTTGATGGATAAAAAGCTTATGAATTGATGCTAAGGTAATTAAAATCCGAATAGAAGAAATTTTAGTCACTGATGCAAATGTATCAAAATAATCAATATTTTATTTTTGAGAAAATCCTTTGCTACTAATCGAGATTTATATTTATCTATAGATCCATCAGGATTAAGTTTCCTTTTGAAAATCCATTTACAGCCAATAAGTTTTGCACCACGAGGTACATCAGTTAAAATTCATGTATTATTTTTCATAATTGAATCAATTTCAATCTTTATTGAACCCAAGACTTTAGTAGTTCTTGAGTCTCCAAGGTAGACTACTTCACTGTCATTCCCTATTGATGTATAGGAGGCAAATGTTTCTCGATTTGCACAAATGTGCCAAGTAGCCCCAGAGTCTACCACCCATTCTTTTATATGTGCTACAATGTTTACTTGAGAAATGACAGCTGCAATAATTTCATCTCCTTTAGCTAAATTAGCCTTGGGAGGATAACCCTTTTCTTTGTCATTTTTTATTCTCAACCTACACTGTGCGGCATGATAACCTGGTTTTTCACAAGTATAACAAGAGCCTTTCTTTTTCTTAAAATTAGGATTATAAGACTTGTAACCTTGAGACTTATTAACATACCTTTTGTTGTTACTGATTTGGTCTTGTACTAAGTTTGCTTGCAGTGCTGATTCCTTTGCTCTGAACGACTTCTTTTTGTAGTTTGATATACCACAAATTTCTGACAGAGTGACTGAAATAGTAGCAGCTATGGTAGCACCATCATAAATATTATTAGTAGTATCAAGACATATATTATTTGTCATAGTTTCTTAGATTGTTGGAAAAATATAATAGATGGGGAAAATATAATATCAAAATAATAATACAAGAATTAGGATAAATACTACTACAATAATATTCTTATATAATATAAATAATACTTGAGTCGTGCTAGGCACTATCCTAAGAAACTATTTCAGCAGTGTGAAATGGTTCCCCAGGATTAAACAAGCATTCTCTAAATTAATTAGAGAATACAGGAATCAACAAAATATAAATACTACAAAACCAGCAAGATAATTGAAAGAAAGTGTTTGAAAGAAAATTGTTTTTTATTTCTCTTTGGTAATTTGTTCTCACTTAACATGCTTAATGAAGTAACAATTGATCTTTATATAGAGAAGATTAGGAGATTACTTTGGTACCAAGAATACTTGGTCACCAAGTAAATCAATACTTTAGCACCAAGTAAGTAATTACTTTGGCACCAAGTAGAGCAATACTTGGTCACCAAGTAGGTAATACTTGGTCACCAAGTTGGATGACAAAGTAGTAAAAAGATCACATGTTAAATGTTTTGCTTTGGCTCAAAGTAACTAAATCTTTTGAAATAATTATAATATTGCTAACATATATTTTTCACTGTTTCTTTGGTGGAGGATCCATTTATGTAAATAAATTAAATCGTTATATCACAATTTTAGTTTAGTTTTGTTTATTGATAAGTTTTTTTTTTATCTGGATATTTTTAAAACCGATTTGAATATATTGCAACATTGTATCATAATTCTTACACATGATTTGGATATGTTGTATCTGTTAGATTTTAAAAGGTATGAATGACAAGTGAATTTTTTTTTGAGAAGGCATCAACAGAAAAAATGCAGGTTGAATAACACTTCTTTATATTGAAGGGTTGTGATTTTTTTGATGAATTGAGACTTTTTCAGAGGGTTGTGACTTTTCGATGAGTTGTGATTTTTTTTTTTGAAGGATTGTGACTTTTTTATAAGGCACAATAAACACATGTTAATACTATCCTTTGTTGGCTATAAATAAAGGGATTTTCTCTTATTTTTCAACTACAAATTTTCTAAATTTACTCTTCTTTTCTTAAAAACTCAACGTGATTTGCAATTATTGAGTGAGTTAGAAGTTCAGCGGAATATAAGGTACCACTATTCAGCTGAAGTAAATCGTTCTATCCTGAATATATTTCATAACCTTATCAGGAATAATTTTCTTAAGAACATAATATAAATTCAGTGGAATTGATTTTTCATTCTTTCATCTTAATTTATTATTTTATTTTTTTGAATAATATTTACTGTTCATATTTTATTGAATAAGATTTAAGCCAGCCAACATTATCGTTATATCAATTACTATACTGTCTAATTACTATCCTAAATCCTAATCCTAATATATAATTATACAGTTTCAATTACTAGGTGTCTTTTCAAAGAGACTCTAAAAACATACAATTTTCTGTTAGGCTCGAAACTAAATAATTCTAACATATATATAAATACAATTTGAACACAGAAATAATCAATTAATAACTCAAGGTGTGTTGTATACTAAATCTTTAAAAATTTGGTATACTAAACTAGTCCTACTTGTCATACAGTCATAGTGAGCTGATAAAAGAAAAAATGAAACCAACTATACTCTAATCAAAGAAGGAATCACTACCAAGTTATGAAAAATATTTTTACAAATAAGGATAAAATGATATAAGAATTAGGAGCAAAAGAAAAATTGAACTTTTTTTCATGAATGTTCAAAGCAGATGATAGTGTAGGGAATTGAAATAAAGGTTTAATAAACTTTTCTACTTTGTTTAAAAATATTGAAGTGGTGCAATATTTAAAACTTTAGTTAAATAAAATCCATTGCATGCGCGCCGTGATGATAATGTAGGAGAGGTCCTGTAAAAATAGCTCGATACTAAGATCACTCAACAATATAACATGCATACATTATTCATGAGCTTGATCGTATACTGTATAGTACTTAGAGCTCGTTTGGATTGACTTAAAAAAATAGTTTTTAAGTCAAAAATAAAAAGTCAAATTGAAATTACTTTTAAGTCAAAAAATAAAAAGTAGGGGAAGACTTACTTTTGGTTTTTGACTTATTTTAAGTCATTTCTGACTTTGTCAAACAAGTCCTAACTTATTTTAAATCATTTTTGACTTATTTTAAGTTATTTTTTATATTTGTCAAACACTTCCATAAATCAAAAACTGACTTAATCCAAACACCCTCTTAATCCCATCTCTAAATTAAAGAACTTACGTACAAGCATTAAAGTGAACAAGCGAATACCTTAATTCAGTAACTTTCATGACAATATTTTTACTAAAGTTTAATCCATTTTTTGGGATCA
Source organism: Solanum etuberosum (assembly GCA_029582245.1). NCBI lineage: Eukaryota > Viridiplantae > Streptophyta > Magnoliopsida > Solanales > Solanaceae > Solanum > Solanum etuberosum. The sequence continues at coordinate 50,468 of JAJONR010001162.1, read as the reverse complement.
TCAATAGATTGGAGTTGGACACACAAAAGTTTCAACCACAGTATTTTTCCATATTTATGAGGAGTAGAAATGGGATAATGAAGAGTCATGAATAAGAATAATGTGACAAATAAATGTTAAGTCTTGGGTGCGTCCATTAATTAAATACAACAACCAACCAGTTAATGAAACATTTAATGTAGTAAAAAAGAATTAAATTATGTATGTCAAAGAAATCATTTTGCAGCAAAAGGATGGATAGGAGTATTCACCCTTTGTCCATGAATAGAAATAATAAGTTGCATTCAATCCATCCATAAAGGATGGGAAAAGTGCTAGGAACCTGTCATTGTCCAAGAATATTATTCACTCCGTTCACTTTTACTTTTTCGATGTTCCAAAAATATTTTTTTATTTTTAGTTTACTAAAAAATATATTATTTTTTTAATTTAAATTTTAACATTAATTACTTAATCCTTTAAAAAAAATCAGAGTATACATTAATTAATATGAATATTGTAATAAAATATTTATATTAATTTTTTTAAGTGGAATACAAAATTTAAAATATAAATATAAGATTATATGTAATATTAATTTTAGATATAAAAGTTAGCTTTTTTTATAAATTAATTTTTCTATATATGACTTTTAAAAAAAATTAAATTTATGTTAATTCTACTATAAATTATAATTGGATATAACTACAATTAACCTTCACAAAAATTAAAAATGCAAACATATAAGTTATTACACAAATAATACAATGTACTTAAAAATAACCGAAAATAATAAACATTCAACAAAGTAGTAATTGAAATAAGAAATTATATATGGTGAATATTTTAGAAAGAATTTGTTTTATGAAATAAGAAAATATAAATGAAATAAGAAATAATATAATAATAATGAAAAGAGAGAAAAATATTTCTTTTTGGTGTAAAATTTAGTGCGATGGGTTGGAGTTGATTTACACTAAAATAGTACTGACACCAAATTTGGTGTTTGGGTTGGAGATGCCCTTATAGTCATTTCTTCATAATTTTTTTTTTTGTTAATGGGTGCACATTGCCTCAACAAGTCATTGCCTCAACAAATCATTTATTTTGATATAGAGGGAGTAATATTATTAATTATAGTCATTTCTTCATTGTGTATCTCAAAACATCAAATTTATCACTCCCTCAATCCCTTTTTACTCGTCAAATTTTGATTTGGTACACCTATTAAAAAAATATTGATTCGTATAGTAAGTTTACTGTGTTACCACTATTAATTGATAGGATCCCAAATATATTTACTCACTACATTTTTCAAAGACATTAACTCAATGTTAATAAATTGAGAATATAAGAGGAAAACATAAATTGTTCTTTCATGATTTGTCAAAAATGACAAGTAAAAAAGGACATCAAATAGAAAACATTTGACAAGTAAATAGAGACAGATGGAGTATTCTTTTTTCTTTCACTTTTACTTGTCTACTGTTCCAAATTAGATTTTTATTTTTATTTGTCACTTTTAACATATCAAAAAATGATAATTTTTTTTTTTTTTTTATGTTTTACCCTTAGCATTAATGATTTATTTCCCATATCATTTTTCAATACCTAATGTTAAGGGTAAATGGAGTAAGCAATATATATATATATATATATATAAGGGTGATATAGTAAATTTGCTCTTAAATAATGATGGACGGAGGAGTATTATTTTTCTTTATAATAGTCAAACTAGACGAATTTTGATCGACATTTTAAAAATAAATACATTTTCCCATCATATTGATATGAGAAAAAAAATTTATAATATTTTTATTATATATATTTTAAATATTTAAATTTAAATTTTAAATTATTAAATTACTTAAATCTAATTTAACTCAAAGAATCAATCAAATTAATTTAAAAAATATAAAATCATGACAATTATTTTGAAATGGAGGGGGTATGTGTAACTCTAAAAACATTAAAATCCCGTGAATTTAAATTTCATCCTGCCTATGCACACCTCTCTAGGATATCTGTTGTATTCGTACATTATGCACATTAATGTTCAGGTTTTTCAAAGGCAAAACATAATTAAGCCCAGGTAATGTTAAATAGCCAAAAAAATTTGTTAGAAATTTAAAAAGTCTATAATATTTTTTTTTATTTTAAAATAAATTGATCTTTTTATAATTTTTTAATTAAAAGGTATTAAAATTAAAAAGGTAAAAATGTTCAAAAAGATAAAATAACATAATGTGAAATATGTTATGTTACCATTCTGGCCAAAATAATTTTTCCATTAAGCCTACTACATCCGTTCATCCGTCCATTTTTAGTTGTCATAGTTTCCTTTTTTAAAGTCAAACAATACTTCCTCTGTCCCTAATTATTTATCCACATTTTTTTTGAGTTGTCCCTAATTACTTGTCCATTTTGACAAATCAAGAAAGGACAATTTTTCTTACTTATTATACCCTCAATTAATTATTTGAAAAAGGTATAACTTCTTGAAAATCTTGAGTTTTAATTCATTCATTTCATAATTGATAGGGGTAAAATGATAAACTCACTATGTCAATCATTGTTTTCTTAATAGGTGTGTCAAATCAAAAGTGGACAAGTAATTAGGGACAGAGGGAGTAATAATTTTGACTAATATTTTATGATGTATTTTTTCATCATATTGATATGTAAAAAATTGAAATTTATAGTACTTTTCGTATAGTTTTTGAATATCTAAATTTTTTATTTAAAATATCGAATTAATGTAATCTAATTTAACTTTAAAAATTAGTCAAATTGACTTTCGAAAAGCACAACATGACAATTAAAAGTAGACAGAAGGAGTACTATTTTAGCTTATCATTTATTCCCTCAGTTTATTTTTATTTGTTTTATTTAAGATTTTATAAAAAAATTAAGAAATAATAATATAAAATATTTGTCTTAATTGACTTGTTTTAAAATTTTAAAAATAATTTGGAAAATAAATAATTAATATTGAGGATAAAATAGAAAAATAATTATATATTCTTTATAAATAAAAAAAGGCAAGTAAAAGTGAAAATCTATTTCTGAATAAGTAAAAGTGAATGAAAGGAGTATGAACTATTTTTTTCATTCCAAAATAAATGTTATCTTACCAAAATAGTATCCATTAAGAAATTAATAAATATGATGTATAATTTATTATCTTTATTTGATAAACATCTTTTGAAAATTAAATATTATTAAATAGATGAAGTATAAGAAAATAACTATACCAGTTTTGTTTTAAAATTTTAAAATGGCATATTATTTCAAGACGAATGGAGTATTAATTTTGGTGCCCACCCTACGGATCTTTGGGACACTTCACATAAGAAAAATTAATGACGCACCTACCATTCAAGGAGTATAATTAATTCTCTGTCTCTGATTAGTTTAGCTTTTAATCATTTTTATTACTTCTTTCGCCAATAATAGTTGTTCACTATACTAAAAATAGTTACTTCCTCCATTTCAAATTAATTGAATTGTTGAGGTGTTTCACACCCTTTAAGAAAAGAAAATTAAGACATAAATTTCCATTTTTACCCTTATTAATTATTGTCAAACTTATGATTAAAATAACTAAACATTAATTAATAATTAATTCCAATACTAACTAATGAAGGGCAAAATTGGAAGAACATTTTAAAAGTAGTCTTGAAAATTGAACAATTAAGTTAATTTGAAAAATGAAAAATATTTTAACAATTCAATTAATTTGAAATGGAGGGAGTATCTAATACTTCCTCCGTCCATTTTTAATTGTCACGATTTCCCTTTTTAGAGTCAAATTATAAGAATTTTGACTAACATTTTATGATGTATTTTTTCATTATATTGATATGCAAAAAATTGCAATTTATAGTACTTTTCGTATAGTTTTTTAATATTTAAACTTTTTGTTTAAAATATCGAATTAATGTAATCTAATTTAACTTTAAAAATTAGTCAAATTAACTTTCGAAAAGCGCAATATGACAAAGAAAAGTAGACTGAGGTAGTAATATTTGTCCAATTTAGAAAATCAATAGATAATTTACCTTTTCTGTCTATTTTACCCTTTCTATGCGTAGTATTTATCATCTAACACATTTCTCAAAGCATTACATTTAATAAAGTCAAAGGATAATATAGTAATAATATCCCTATTATTTATTGTTTCTTTAAGGGATGTATCAAATTAATAATGGATAATAATTATTGGACAGAGGGGGTATTTCTTTAGTTTTGAATTATTGATGGCTTTTACTAAAAATGGTTTTTAAAATTATTAAAATTATAAGATAAAATTAATATCTTTCTATTTTATCCTTGGTTTTATTTTCTTGAAAATTTTAAAGTCCTTGATTATGGGGTATTATCACTTTTTCAAGTTGTTAATTTAATTTATTCCCAGGTGTCTAATTTTAGATTGTTTACTCATTAAGGTTGATATACTGATAATGTGATTTTGATCAGTGTATACACAGTAATAAAGATGACACATAAATTGAGTAAATATAATTTAACGATGAAGGATTATAAATTAGATATAAATAACATTAAAATAGATTAAAAAAAAGTCCTCATATTTAATAATTTCTTAAGACATGTGTAAAATAAAAAATATCATCAAAGTTAGCAATAATAACGTGTTAGGATTTGTCTTGATTTTTTTTTCCTCTTAAAGGAAGGAAAAAGTATTTATCATAATTATTTTTTTACTTAGGAAAACTAATCCTTTTTTTTTTTTTATTATTTTATAAAACGCAAAACACACATATTAGCTCTTTTAGAATTGAAGAATCTTGTTTACAGGAATATTATTCTCTTAATATTTTTATATTTATTCTCTCATATTTGTGCCAATTGGAGTTCCTAAACATATTTTAGTATATTTGTCTTCTTTTAAAATTTGTAATTGTTTACTACCATAACCTTGCTATTTTGATCAGAATATAATATTGGAGGTTTAGTTAAATTGTTTGAGAAGTGTGTTACCAAAACCAACATCACCAATAAATGTAGAAAAGTGAGAGTAGGTTGTCCAAACTAGAGACTTTAATGGAGAACATAACTAATTAGCTAACTTGTGGCCACAAAATAGAAATGCTGGCAAAACCTCCATTATAATAATAATTGATGAAAGAACAAAAAAAAATCAATTGATTTGTTTGTCAACTGACTTAAACTACTGAGAATTGAAACATATATTGAGATGCCCATAATATCTAATTCATCATCTATTTTAAGACTATAGTCCTTGCTATATATGTTACTCTTACGGCATAATAACCTTAGGGAGAGTTTAGTTTGGTTTGACTTATAAGAGAAAACAATTTTTCAATAAAAGTTTACATTGTCATTTTTTTTTTATATAGATAATAAAATAATACTTGCATAAGTAATCACTACAACAAATATGATATATAGCTATGAAATTATTAGCTACGACATCAAATTCGTCACTAATAGTTCGCTTTTAGTGACAAAATTTACTTTTCGTGCTTAAATATATGAGACACATACTTTTAGTGACGAAACAGAAAATCTGTAGCAAAGTTTTGTCTACTAAAGCTTCCCACCAAAAAATTAATTGGCGCCATTTGTTAAGTAGTGTTGGTCACGAATTTAAAGTTATCGGTGACACATTATTTCGTCACTAATAATGCATCTAATTCATGACAAATTATTTTTTGTCTTAAAATTTATTAATTTTTAGACACAAAAAAATTTCATCTAAAAAAATATGTTGTTACAATATCGACAAATTAGAGTTCGTAGTTATATATAATAAGTTTTAGCTATAAAAATTTAGATTTAATTATGACATTTATTTTCGTCACTAATCATATAAATAAATGGTGACAAAGATTTTACTGTCTCTAATCAATCTGTGATTTAGTGACAACAAAAAAATTGTCACAAAATATGTAAGGTGTTAAATAGCGACGACCTAAAGTTTGTAGTGAATAATTCAACTATTTGCTACGAAAAAAATTCATAGCTAAATACAATTTTTCTTTGGCTACAATTGTTCATAATTACAAGTAACAACTTACAAAAAGAATAATACAAGTACTTCATAAGAAATAGACAGAGTCCATTCGTTAATTGGCGAGGAAAAATATTAAAACCAACGAATTCGGTCGATTTTGTAAAAATGAAAAAGTTCAACTAATAAATTTTCTTAAATTACGCAATTGTAAAATGCATCATTTGAAAAATACAATCCATGTTATAAGTACGGTGAGTGGGGTACGGTTCTACCACTAGATCGCTAATAGTTGTTGGTTTAACACTTTTGTTTTTTATTTGATACACTTTCATCGATAAAGACGATAAGAAAAATAATTTCTCAAGTCTTGGTGCTAATTTTTGTGCGTGTCTATTAATTTGTGATTGGTAAACTGCATAGACTAAGTCGATCTATTTGCTTCTGTCTAAAAATATGTACATATTTTTAATAGTAATTCCATATACGTACGTAGAACAACTATACAGAGATAACATCGACTTACAAACTTAGACTTTGCAAAGGTGCGAAATATTTCATGAATTTCTATTAACTTTTTCCATCAGTGTGAAAATTGAAATAAACTAAAAAATGAAAGCACAAATGAAAGAAATGAACCAACTAGGATTTCAAATATATTATGATGAAGTACTATAGTTATGGGTATCGATGTTTTTTTCAAAACAATTGATTTACTGATCGAATTGAACCGATTATTCAATTTTTTTAATAAAATCGAAAGTTTAATTTTATATAAGTTTATAATTGTACTGAATAATTTTTAAAATTTATAAAAATAAATAAATAAAATGATAGAATCGTACTGAATATATTTAAAGATATTTTAAAAATATACAGTTTAATTAAAATATAATCTACATTTGAATGAATTGTGGTTGGTAAATTTCATGCATTTGTGTATGTGTATAAATAATCATATAATATATTATTTCTACAGAAGAGAAATTTGAAAGAAGTGAATGAAGTTAAAAATAAAATAAAAATGAGAGACAAGAGAGTTTATCGGATGGTAAGCACTCCTCACTTCCAACCTTAAGGTTGTGAGTTCGAGTCCCCAAGAAAGCATAATGTGGGAGCTCCTGGGGAGTGGTTAAAAAAACTTGAGATGGGAGATAATAGGAAAATTAACCTTTTTTATAATAATAATTTAAATAGCTTAAATATACCCTTAAACTATATTTCGGCTAAAAAATACCCTTCCCGTCAAACTATTGGGCCACACCTATCCTTCTAGTTAACGGAAGTATCCATGTGTGTGTTAAATGCCACATGGACGCCACATGTGCATGCCAAACAGACCCCACCTCCGCATAGACGACTACGGGTGAGGGTCAAAACTACCCTTAAACTATTCGAAATAGCTTAAATATACCCTTAAACTATATTTCAGCTCAAAAATGCCCTTCCCGTCTAACTATTGGACCACACTTGCCCTTCTGTTTAACGAAAACATCCATGTGTGCTAAAATGCCACATGGACTCCACATGTGCACGCCAAACACACCTCACCTCCACATAGACGACTTAAAGCCCTACTTTCACTCTTTTTTCCCTCATTTCATCCTTTCCTTACTTGGGTATATCTATATGAATATACAATATGCATTGACTCAATTCAGTTCCATTTTATTCCGATACTAATATGTTGTATTTTGAAGATCACAACTTAAACAAAATTCAAATTAATTCTGCTATCTAATCCTTAACTCATCTATTATATTGAATGTTTCTTTAACTTTCCATAAAATTGAAAACTTCCTTAACAATCATTTAGAGTATCTTCTGGATTAGGGACCACAAAAGCTCAAAACTTGAACAAAAATAGGGTAATTGATAAAAAAATAATTTAAATTAAGAAATCTATAAAGACTTACTAGGTCTTTGTTGATGTAGTAGCAATCGAAGGTGTCATCCCATCCGTTCGTCAAGTTTTCCTCATTAGCGAAATCGCCGACGTTGATGTGGCGGAGCTCGGTTACCATCGTCAGGAGAGCCGCCGTAGTCGTATTCTTGTGCCTGGAGTTCCGGTGATAAGTATATTAGGTCTCTTACGGCAGCTATTTTACGCCATGGCCGTGAGTTGAATCAACAAGAAAGCTTCGCTAAGATTTGTTTAAACAAAATAATTTATTAAGAGAAATTAAAATAATAAATTAGTATTAATTTATTAATTAAAATGAGTGTGTTTATATTATACCTTAGATCGTTTCTTTTATTGTATTTGAAATGGTCATCTAATTGTAATTTCTCTACTTCATTCGGTTACGTATACAAGTTTTCGCAAATATTTTTTCTTTTTTTGGTTCAATATATACTTTTCAGGATGAATTGAGGGAAAAGAGTGAAATTAGGGCTTTAAGTCGTCTATGTGGAGGTGGGGTGTGTTTGGCGTACACATGTGGAGTCCATGTGGCATCTTAGCACACACATGGATGTTTTTGTTAAACAGAAGGGCAAGTGTGGTCAAATAGTTAGACGGGAAGGACATTTTTGAGCCGAAATATAGTTTAAGGGTATATTTAAGCTATTTCGAATATTTTAAGGGTAGTTTTGACCCTTTTCCGTAGTCGTCTATGTGGAGGTGGGGTATGTTTGGCGTGCACATGTGGCATCCATGTGGCGTCCATGTGGCATTTAACACACATGGATACTTTCGTTAACTAGAAGGGTAGGTGTGGCCCAATAGTTTGACGGGAAGGGTATTTTTGAGCTGAAATATAGTTTAAGGGTAGTTTTGACCTTTTTCCATAATAAATTTATCCCTAATTAATACATTTAAGAACAAAATATTTTTTTGTATATAAAATATAGTCATTAGTGACGAAATTAGATTTTGTTCAACTACAAAATACATATAACTTTAGAGACAATTGATGTCGTCACTGATTGAAGTAAAATAATTAGCGACGATATAATTTTGTCGGTAGTAATAACCTTTTTAGTGACAAAGCATACTATTAACTACAAAAAAAAAAACACTTTTTACGACAAATAAATTTATCACAAATGTTTAAGCATTTGGGGATGATTTTTCTTTTTGTAGTTAATATAATACTTTTAGCGACGAAGCACTAAATCGTTTTTGTATACTTTATTTTTCGTCTCACAAGATTTTTAGTAACGAAATATGATTTATAAATGACGAAATTATTTGTCCCTGATAATCGAATTTGTTGTAGTGAATGTAGTAATCAATATATTATCTTATATATATCGAATATAATGTAGGTCTCTGGTCTCAGTACGCATATTAGGAATTAGATCACCTAAATGACAAACAACACCCTTTAAGTCATTGGAGGACTAGCTTATTTCACTAGTCTCTCTCTTTCTTTTTGTTGGGGTAGCAAACGATAAAATATTATAGATCAGGGTATGTTTGGTGTGTTTTCTGGAAAATAAGTGATTTTCTTCTTTATTTCTAGTATTTAATTAGTAAGAAGAAATATTGTTAGAGGAGAATTTAGGTATAATTGGGGCAAATCTTATGACATCCTATCCGGACCTCCACCTTTTAACACAAACCTGGACTTCTATCTCGATTTGAGACACAAGACCGAAAAACTGACCCCAGTCACAACCCTAGGCTCGATGCTAACTCAGGACCTAACCCCAACCCTGATCCTGAATCGAGAGCAAAGACCCAACCTCGAGCCAAGACTCGACCTTGACCCCGAGATAGAGTTTGGATTGGGAGTTGGGTCCAGGATATGGAGTAAGGTCTTAGGTTCAGATTGGAAATCGTATTCTAATTATTGTTAGGATCGGGTTTGGAGGTTTGAGTTTCTAGTTAGGTCACAAGTTGGAGTCGATTTGGGTCAAGAACCGAGTCCTACATCAGGAGTCAAGTCTTAAATTTGGTTGAAAGTTAGATCCTAGGTTGGGATTGGGTCAGGTCTCGAGTCAAGGTCATAAGTTCGGATCTCGGATGAGGGGTAGAGAGTCAGGAGTTGGGTCCTGAATTAGGGTAAAAAATCGAGTGTCGAGTTGGGTCATGGGCAACACTAAGACTGGGCACCGGACCGAAATGGGACCACCAGATCGGAATGAACGGGTATCGGACCGGACCGGGATGGTTTGACCGGGTTGTTGACCGGTACCCGGATGAACCGGACCGGACCTATCGGGATGGAAATTTGATTCCGTCCCATCCCACTATATACCGGGATAGAAACGGAACGGACCGGAATGGAACGGGATGACACATATAGCTATTACAAAAAGTAATAATTTTTTGAGTTATTTTAAATTACGAAAATATGAATGTTTTTTTATTTTTCTAAGTTTAATAGTTTATAAAGTATTTAAGTTTTGAAATTTATAAGTTTATTTGTAATTTTACTTAAGTTTATTTTAAAGATGTTTTTTTAAAAAAAATTACTTCTAAATTTGTAAGTTAAGTTTAATAAAGTTATTTTTTTTAAAAGTTTTTGAGTTTATGTTATAAGTTTTTAAGATTTGAATCTTTTGAAGTTTATAAGTTATATGTTATAAGTTATAACTTATAACTTGTAATTTAAATAACTTAAGTTTGTAATTTGTTAAATTTATAAATTTTAAAGTTTTTAGGTTTATATTATTTGAAGTTGATGAATTAAGTTTGTAATTTTAAAATATTAAAGAAATGCTAATAAAAGTATAAAACAATGACAAAAATTAAAAAAATCAATCCAATTTCACGGACCGAATCGGACCGGACCGGTATCGGTATACCGGTACCAAATTTCCCGTTTCGAGTACCGATTCAATGTATCTCATTCCGTCTCGAATATTATCGGACCGGAACGGACCGAAACGGTACCGGTACAACCCGGTCCGGTGCCCGGCCTTAGGCAACACAATAATATCCGTGGCCTAAAGCAAAACTTCAATGAGAGGCCTTGATTTTTATTATATATATATATAAATAATATATATATGTATATATCTATTTTCTAGCTTTTTGAGATGCAAAGGTTTGAATAATTGTTTTATAATCAATTTCTCATAATAATTCTTTTTCAATTGATAAATACCTAATCCATTTAATCACTCTTGAGACATTATTGATCTTATGTAAAATTTTATTAATTTTAATTTTGAAAAACTTCTTTCAGCTGAGGCAATTGTTACGGCAATTGTTATTCTTTAAGAAATGTAGGCATTCGTAAAAGAATTTAGTCTTTTTATTTGATTGAGGATATTGATTAGAGTATTATCATCTACTTGTACAATTTTCTTTAACACTTTTAATTCAGAAAATAAGTTTAACCCATCAATATCAGAGCCAACTATTATATATTAAAAAAACATTCAAGGTTAAGACAATATTTTTTTAAATCTTATCATTTAGCGATCTCAGTAACCAATTTTTTTTTCATAAGCTTCAAATTGTTCAAATCTATTTTGAAGTAAAGATATGATTGAGTCTACTAGATATAAAAAAGTAATCAGTTCTAAAAGATTCTTCAAAAGACTTTGTGATTTCATTGTCAACATTCTCATCAAATTGTTTCTTTCTATATATTACACGTTTACGACGAAATTCAGGATCTATATTCATTGATAGGCAATGAAATGAGATTATTTAGATAAGTTTTGAGTGTAAATTTTACAATTATTGATCTACTTTTCATGTGTGTAGGGTTGCTAATTCAAGTGTTAAATATGATTAGTGAAAAAGGCCAACAAGAATGATAAAGGAAGAAAAAAAGATGAAAAAAAAAGTGATGCTTGTCCGTGCACCTAACGGCGCACCCCCGTGAAACACAAGTTAGACATTTCCTCTTTGTGCGCTGGTCGCGCGCTCAGGCTCTCGGGAGCGCGCCCGCACGACAGGTTTTTGAAGTTGTTGCCTCTCCGCGCGCCGGTCGCGCGCTTGGGCTCCGCGCGGCGCGTCCGCGCGGCGCGTCCGCGCGGCGTGAAATCATCAAAGGAAGGGCACTTTTGAAATTTTACAGGAAACCTTATGCTATATGATAATGTTGGAGCTTTCCCCAGGTTGATAACGCTCAACTACACTTCATCTAATTCTAAATATAGGCGGTCGCAATCTAGTATAAACCCAACGAAGAGTTGGGGTCGATCCCACAGGGAGTGATACGGTAGAGAATTCAATTACGAAGTGAAAGACGTGTTCTAATCGATTGTAGGAATAGAATTTATCGAAACAATTAAAGTAAATTATAGGGGTTGACAACTAGTGTTAAATGGGGGGGATTAGATTTGTCAATTAACAACTACGAAAACAGGAGGGTATTCAAGTAGAGAGGGATCCTTGGGGATGTGATCGATTAAAAGCCAATTTCGTTGTACTGGTGATTATTAATTACTGAAAACAGTTGAATCTTAGTGGGTAGGCTAGACTTTAGATGTAATAGCCATCCCTCGATCAACTATCACGATTCAAGCGAGTTCTCTCGAACCTCGACAAGCATAACAATTATGAACAATCCAAAACCTCAATTAATCTACTCTCTCGAGCTAGATTGGTAGGATCGAATTTAAGACTCGCTTTCTCAAGCTGAATCCACAATAAGCCAATCACTACAATCATCAATTGATAACTTTAATCCTAAAACCTCTTTCTCAAGCAGGCATAGAATACTAGGCTAGAATTGTATTTGCAACTACAATTCATGAATTAAAACTCAGTTATCAATCGAACCCACTTCAAATCAACAATAAAATCAGTAATTACTAACACCCATAAGCTAATTGAGACAATTAATCACATAATCACACCCCCAAGAATGGGGGTTTTAGCCACACATTATAAAAATCAGGAAAATATTACCAACTATGTTCTCCATCAGTTGGGTAACAAATTGCAAGTCTTCACAATGCTTGAAATCAACTAAAAATCAAAACCCAACTTAAAATTCTACTCAAAAACTCCAAGAACAGCGTTTGGGATAAAAAAATCAATGTAAGAACTCTCAAACACTCAGAACATTCGCTCAAAATTTCGGAACTCCTTTAAAAATTCGCATTTATACTCTTCCATATTTTCAGCTTTTGGACCGATCGACGGAATTAGTCGAGCATCGCCGATCAGGTCGGCGATGCGCCAAGTGTCCCTTTCCATCGCCTTCTTGACTTGAATCTTCACCATTCTTCTTCTGTAACTTTAGGCGATCAGGATCCCCATCGCCGATCCAGTCGGCGGTTCGCCGACACGCCATTTTCCATCGCCGAGTTGGCTTTTCCTAGGGCTGACACGCTGTAACTTTTGGCGAGCTGAAGTACCACTCGGCGGGTCGCTGAATGGTCTTGGCGATCGTCAGCTTTTTTGTCTTCAGCTTTTTCAGCTTTTTCGGTCCTTTTTGCCTGGTAATGTCCTTGCCTTGCTCTTTTGCCTTCATAGCTGCAAATTAGCACTTAAACATCAGTTTAGAGCATAAAATAGGCATGGAAGACACTAAAACTATGAATATTAAGCCCTAAAATGAGTCAAAATCTCAGACTCATCACATGGCCAATTTATCAAGAAACCGAGCAAAAAAGAGGCTAGGTTACGAAGAATAGAAGGGGGAACACGCGGTACATAACTCGAATCCAAAACGGAAGTTGGGATTCAAAGTTTGAATTCTATGTCTTCTTTTTGATCTTTGTTCTTAGTAAACTTATTATCTTCCATGGAGTAGATTTTTAGAGGGTATTTAACAAACATGTTGTATTGATGAATTTGTTGGGATTTTGATTTTCATTTTTATGGTTGAACTGGTTATGGAAGTTTGAATTAAATTGCAACCCTATTCATTATTTTATTTAATCGAAAGAGGAATATCTTGGTGAATATTGTTGAATAGTTTTGTTGGATTGAATCAATATATTTTCTCTAAAGTAATCGAAAGAGCTTGTTGATAATTATTGATTGAATCTCAAGGAAAAATAGTCGAATGACGTTACTTCCTTAAGAACACTCATTAGCATGTTCTTGCATATTAGAATCACTGAGTTATAATTAGTTTATTTTTTAACTTGAGATTTATTCGGAAGAGAAATCTAAGGCTTAAGGATACTATAATCAACTATCGAATTCTAGAGAATCGATAGAACTTTAGATGTGATAAACGAATGTGGTAAATTTCCAACTACCATTATGCACTTGTTTCGTCTTGTACCCTATCTTTTATTATTGATATTAAACTTCATAGTTTCTAATTGTTTTTAATCATCATTTAGTCTATAAAAGTGGTTCATAACCACTTAACCAACTCTTTTCTTTTGATCACCTGAATAACAATTAGCAAGATTTGATTGAATTATTATTTGTACCTAAACTTATAGTGTGTTTGTGCTCGTCATTCATCTCAAATACAATTTTTTTTAGCAGAAGTCACAACAACTACAAATCCTTCTTCTCTATTTTTTTATTAACATGACAACTTCAATATGCATATCTTTTGATTTTAACGATTTGCTAACTGTGTTAAACATAAATAATATATCATACTAAATAATAATACCCAATAAAAACTCAAAATTTTCAAGCTCGTATGTTGCTAAACAATTAGCTTCAGTACTTTTAGTCCCTCAATGTCCTTAGCAAGTAAACCATAAATATTTTCCTGCCAATCCCACTGTCTATAGTATAATAAAATAAAATGTTAGTAGATAGAGAAATCAATCAATATTAATAACTAGAAAAAAAACTGTCTGGTATAAATATTGAAGAGTCTGTGGATAAGAGTAGTGGTAATTATTTCTGTCGAAGGAATTCGCTCCTTGGAATAAATAATAGGGAGTGGTTTGGTGTGAGGTATAAAGTATAATAGTTTTGGAATAAAATGCACTATTATTTTATCCTGCATTTGGTTAGAACTTAGAAGTATTAGGTAGTCCTTGAATTATTTATCTCACTAATAAATTTTACCATAGTGATGAGATAAGTTATTACATATACATCATGAAATAATTTATCCCGAGATCATTAATTCCAGAATAACTTGTTCCAACTAAACGACTCGGGTATATTGATCATTGCAATACGGACACGACATGACATATATACATAAATGTCTATCCAGAAAGAGTGGAGGAGAGCATTGGTAATCCGAGAATGATTTCTTATGGGAAGAAGAAAAAATCAGTTGGAGATATGGCACAATGTGACAAGGACAATTACAAAAGCCTATTTATGCAAATTGAAAGTGACAATCACTAAATTTAAAAGGGATGGATGTTGTCACATGTGCGGGTTAAATTAAATTTCAATTTTGGAGGCAATTAATAAATGAACAAGTCAATAGTTATATATGTTGAGATGAGCTAAATAATGTGTTAATAGTGTCCTATTCACCCAACTCTTATCAAATTTTAATTTTCTTATAATATGTTTAGTTATCGAACAAAATTAATAAAAGAATTTCCTTTATAATAGTGGTAAAGTAGACCTTATGGAGTAATTTTTAAAAAGTGTTCTTTTAGTTGAAGATTTTACACTCTCAACTATCCTGCTCATTACCTAAATGGGCCATGTTTTTCCACACTTACCCAAATTGGCCCATATTGTAGATAATTTGAAAGACAGGTCATTTCTCATATTTTCTTCTTCAACCCAACTGTTTCATGATTGTTACTTTGTTAGTAAACTTGATTTGTTTTTTTGTGTTAAAATTCTCAAGAGTACCAATATGGTACAATTTGGGTGATGAAAATCATGCAGTAGCTCACCATTCTTGAACAAACTTGAAGAAGTGAGTTTTAATTTCAAACATGATTTTATGAGAAATTTTAGTATTCTTTAAGCTTGTTGAAAATTGTCTAAGGAGATTTGGACTGATTTTGAACAAGAATTGCAATTGAAAATCCCCCCACAAAAAAAGTTCATCCCGGCAGCAAGTGATGTGTTATACACTTTCATACATTGTTACACATTTTATACAAGATATATATAGTGTTTATACAAGTGTATACATAATATATAATAATGCATACGTGTGTATAAATATTGTTTTTAAAAAAAAGGTTGAATACGCAGGTGTTAACTGAAAAATATGACTGTGAGCGCAAAGTGTGTTGGAATGTACATTTTTCAAAATCCCCCCTTCTTATATTTTGACTAGGTGTCTCACATGTAAATTTGAGCAGTATATTTAGCCACTCTGAACGATTAAAATGCTCCACAACTATTTCTCACACTTGTTGTTGTTACTTGTTACCTTTCTCCAGAAAGTAACTTCAGCAACTCCTGACAACAATTTCTCTCTGACTCACTCTTTTGTCTTTTATGCGTGTGGAATTTATGAACCACAACTGATTAGTTATTTTAAATACATAGTTATTTGAGTTTGTATTAATATATTTATCTCTATTTGATTTTTGACAAATAAATATTATGAACCATCAAAACAATAAGAAAATAAACTGCATAAGAAGAGAATTGGAGAAATAATGCGAGAGAGAGAAAAAAAATACTGATTTTAAGACATTACTATTTTTATTGTGCTTTGATTTTTTTTCTACGTTATTTTAAATTTGTAAAATAAATTTTTTTAAAAATAATTTTTAAAAAATAATATAAGTACTCTATGTTAGAGAAAGGGGTAAATGGAAGGTGGAGGGAGGAGTGAAAAGAGAAAAAAGGAAGAGTTATAAAGGCATGGATCCATAAAATATATTTTTATCTATTAAAAAAATTTCTTATACAACTATGACATGATATGCCTTAATCATCATAAAAGTTTTCCTCACTAATATAATTATCAGCTTAAGTAGAAGTAATTTTAAGATATAATATATATGAACTTGAATCAAAATGTTCATCTTTTGAAATTGAGAAACATCGCAAATTGACAAAGACATTTTTTCATTCACCAATTTTGACTTTTGTTGTTCATAATCCATGCAACAAAATGTATAAAGGATAAAATAAGTAAATAAATAACTGTCCAAAGGAACAATGCCAAACAGTATTTCCTCGGTTTATTTTTAGTTAGCGCTTTTCGAAAGTTACTTTAATTAGTTAAATTAGATTACACTAATTAGATATTTTAAATAAAAAATTTAGATATTCAAAAATTATACAAAAAGTACTATGAAAAAAAACATCATAAATGTCAATCAAAGTTCTTATCGTTTGACTTTTATGACAATTGAAAGGGGTGTAGACAGTAAAATTCGTGTCGAGAAAACAATAATCAAGAACGAAAAATAATCGCAACAATCGTTTTATTGATTTAAAGTGCGAGTGTTACAATCTCTATGATTCCTCTGAATTTGCCTTTTCGGATATAATTCATGGGCTCTTGAGCTTGATCTTGAATAGTACTTTAACTTGATCGTGGATTCAAGGGCTTTAAAGCTTGTTCTTGAATTTATCTGAACTTGAACTTGTTCTTTATCTTGATCTTAAACTTGAACTTTATCTTGATCTTGACTTCTAGTTGAATTCAAGAGCTTCGAGCTTGATCTTGAATCCAGCGGTCTTGATCTTGATCATTCTTGAACTTGAACTTTATCTTGATCTTGACATCTAGTTGAATCCAAGGGCTTCGAGCTTGATCTTGAATCCGACGGTCTTGATCTTGATCGTTCTTGAACTTGAACTTTATCTTGATCTTGACTTCTTGAATTCTTGAACTTGTAGAGAAATCTGTGATCCACGAGCTTTCTCTAGCTTCTTGTTAGAATTCTTGAACTTGTAGAGAAATCTGTGGCTTTTGATCCACGAGCATTCTCTAGCTTCTTGTTTAGAATTCTTGGTTGCTTTTCTGAATTATGAGGACCCCTATTTATAGTTTTAAAATAGAGGAGTTGTGATTGAAATAGGATTCCCCTAGGCCAATCAGATTTAAGTGACATGACATATGGGCTTTATGGAGCGGGATTTAATTAAATCCATATTTATTATATTTAAATAATTAACTCAATTATATTAATCCATAATATTTATTTGGACTAATATATTCATGAATTTAATATAATCCGAATCATTTTATAAATTCATATTTAATAAATTTTAAATGACTACAAATGCCCCCCTTCTTCAAGTCTTGTCGAGATATTTTATCTTTCAAAGACTAGGCTTGAAGAATTTGAAGACTTCAACTTGCAGACTTGAAGAATTTAAAGACTTCAACTTGCATACATACTTGGAGATTTTGAAGACTTCATCTTGAAACAATTTTTATTCGTAGGGGTTTACCCCCATTGAGTCACCACCATTTGGTGCAAGTTTGAAGTCTGATAAAAGATTACTCATAGCTTTAACTTTCATGTGACACATCAAGTGGGAACATGTTTTTTTTTTATACTCATGCTACTGAAATTAGAATATGATTCTAAGCGCCTACGTACCTCAGTGAAGAAGATCAAGTCACAATGTAGTTCTGGAAGAGTGAGTGATTTTTTATTGTTGTTGTTGTTGTACACATTTTATACTCTTGCGGGCTGACATGCAGTATAGGCTCATACCTTAAGGAGCATTTTAACTTGAAGATTCAGCTCAAATTTAAAGAGCTTTATGATATATAGTTTAGGCTCGTGTCTCAAGGAGCATTTCAATTTGAAGAGCTTTGTGACATACAATTTAAGCTTGTGTTTCGAGGAGCACTTCAACTTGAAGATTTAGCTCAACTTGGAAGAGTTTTGAGACATACAGTTTAAGCTCGTGTTTCAAAGAGCATTTTAGCTTGAAGATTTAACTCAAATTTGAAGAGCTTTCTAACATACACTTTAAGCTTGTGTTTCAAGGAGCATTTCAACTTGAAGATTTAACTCAAATTTAGAGAGATTTATGACATACAATTTAAGCTCATGTTTCAAGGCACATTTCAACTTGAAGATTTAACTCAAATTTAGAGAGCTTTATGACATACAATTCACCTTTTCGGATATAATTCAAGGGCTCTTGAGCTTGATCTTCAATTTGACTTTAACTTGATCTTGGATTCAAGGGCTTTAAAGCTTGTTCTTGAATTTATCTTGAACTTGAACTTGTTCTTGATCTTGATCTTAAAATTGAACTTTATCTTGATCTTGACTTCTATATGAATTCAAGGGCTTCGAGTTTGATCTTGAATCCGGCGGTCTTGATCTTGATCGTTCTTGAACTTGAACGTTATCTTGATCTTGACTTCTAGTTGAATCCAAAGGCTTCGAACTTATCTTGAATCCGACGGTCTTGATCTTGATCGTTCTTGAACTAGAACTTTATCTTGAGCCTAACTTCTTGAATTCTTGAACATGTAGAGAAATCTGTGGCTTTTGATCCACGAGCTTTCTCTAGATTCTTGTAATAATTCTTGAACTTGTAGAGAAATCTGTGGCTTTTGATCCACGAGCTTTCTCTAGCTTCTTGTTTAGAATTCTTGGTTGCTTTTCTGAATTATGAGGACCTCTATTTATAGTTTTAACATAGAGGAGTTGTGATTGGAATAGTATTTCCTTCGGCCAATAAGATTTAAGTGACATGGCATATGAGCTTTATAGAGCGGGCTTTAATTAAATCCATATTTATTATATTTAAATAATTAACTCAATTATATTAATCTATAATATTTATTTGGACTAATATATTCATGAATTTAATATAATCTGAATTATTTTATAAATTTATATTTTATAAATTTTAAATGACTACAAATTCCCGCTTCTTCAAGTCTTATCGAGATATTTTATCTTTCAAAGACTAGGCTTGAAGATTTTGAAGACTTCAACTTGCAGACTCTTCAACTGTAAGACTTGAAGAATTTAAAGACTTCAATTTGCATACTTGGAGATTTTGAAGACTTCATCTTGAAACAATTTTTATTCACATGAGTTTGCCGCCCATTGAGTCACCACCATTTGGTGCAAGTTTGAAGTTTGACAAAAGATTACTCATAGATTTAACTTTCATGTGACAGATCAAGTGGGAACATGTATTTTTTTGATACTCATGCAACTGAACTTAAAATATGATTCTAAGCTCCTACGTACCTCAGTAAAGAAGATCAAGTCACAACGTAGTTCTGGAAGAGTGAGTGATTTTTTTTGTTGTTGTTGTTGTACACAGTTTATACTCTTGCGGGCTAGGAGTGACATGCAGTTTAAGTTCATACCTTAAGGAGCATTTTAACTTGAAGATTCAGCACAAATTTAAAGAGCTTTATGATATATAGTTTAGGCTCAGGTCTCAAGGAGCATTTCAATTTGAAGATTTAACTCAAATTTGAAGAGCTTTGTGACATACAATTTAAGTTCGTGTTTGAGGAGCATTTCAACTTGAAGATTTAGCTCAACTTGGAAGAGTTTTGAGACATACAATTTAAGCTCGTGTTTCAAAGAGCATTTTAGCTTGAAGATTTAACTCAAATTTGAAGAGCTTTGTGACATACACTTTAAACTCGTGTTTCAAGGAGCATTTCAACTTGAAGATTTAACTCAAATTTAGAGAGCTTTATGACATACATTTTAAGCTCATGTTTCGAGGAGCATTTCAAATTGAAGATTTAGCTCAAATTGGATGAGCTTTGAGACATACAGTTTAAACTCGTGTTTCAAGGAGTATTTCATCTTGAAGATTTAACTCAAATTTGAAGAGCTTTATGACATACAGTTTAAGCTCGTATTTTCAAGGAGCATTTTAACTTGAAGATTTAGCTCAAATTTAAAGAGGTTTATGATATACAATTTAGGCTCGTGTGTGTAAGAGCATTATAACTTGCAGTTTAGGCTTATGCGATGAGGAGCATTGTAACTTTCATTTTAAGCTCGTGCGTTAATGAGCGTTGCAACTTGTAGTTTAACCTCATGCGTTAAGGAGCGTTGTAACTTGCAGTTTAAGCTCATGCGTTAAGGAGCGTTTAGATATACATTGACTCTTCAAAGTCATCTTCATATGCAGACCTGCCCCCACTTTGGAGTTCTTCTATATCTTCATGAGATTCATAGATATGAGAATGTTGATCTTCTCTTCAAGTCATGATTAATTCTATGTCATGTGCATGAGTTGCCATCTCTTCGAATGTATTGGGCTTTAATCTCTGCAAGATGTAGTGAAGACCCCAATTCATACCTTGGATGCACATTTCAATGCTAGAAGTTTCACTAAGGCGATTTTTACAATTGAGGCTCAAACTTCTCCAGCGATTGATAAAGTCAACAACTAGTTCATCTTCACCTTGACGAGCCTTTGTAAGTTCAATCATACTAACAGCGCGTCTTGTGCTATAGAAACGATTGAGGAACTCTTGGTCTAACTGCTTCCAATAATTTATAGAATTTTGTTCGAGATCTGTGTACCAATCAAAGGTATTTTCTTTGAGAGATCGAACGAACTCTTCAACGAGATAATCATCATACGTCCCAGCATCATTGGAAGTTTGGATAAAATGCGCTATATGTTGTTTGGAATTTCCTTTGCCATCAAATTGTTGAAGCTTAGTAGGTTGATAGCCCTCAGACATTTTCAAGTTATCAATCCTTGTGTATATGGCTTTGCATATGTGGGAGAAAATTTGGATGAAGACTCTCCTTCGTCTTGAATTTTAGGAAGCTTCGTAGGTGCTTGATTCGATCCTCTCTCAATCATGTTATCCATCTTATTTGTTAGCTTGAAAAGTTTAGCATCTTGTTTGTGTGCGCACTTTGTCAGGCCTTCAATCGCTTTTGTCAAGCTTGCTAGTTGTTCATCTATAGTGGAAGCCATTTTATATATTCTTTAATACTTGAAAAGTTGAGATGAGAGGTAGAGATTGTCCCACCGGCGTACCAATTTTTGTAGACGGTAAAATTCGTGTCGAGAAAACAATAATCAAGAACGAAAATTAATCGCAACAATCATTTTATTGATTTAAAGTGCGAGTGTTACAATCTCTATGATTCCTTTGAATTTGCCTTTTCGGATATAATTTAAGGGCTCTTGAGCTTGATCTTGAATTTGACTTTAACTTGATCTTGGATTCAAGGGCTTTAAAGCTTGTTCTTGAATTTATCTTGAACTTGTTCTTGATCTTGATCTTGATCTTAAACTTGAACTTTATCTTGATCTTGTCTTCTAGTTGAATTCAAGGGCTTCGAGCTTGATCTTGAATCCGGCGGTCTTGATCTTGACCGTTCTTGAACTTGAACTTTATCTTGATCTTGACTTCTAGTTGAATCCAAGGGCTTCGAGCTTGATCTTGAATCCGACGGTCTTGATCTTGATCGTTCTTGAACTTGAACTTTATCTTGATCTTAACTTCTTGAATTCTTGAACTTGTAGAGAAATCTGTGGCTTTTGATCCACGAGCTTTCTTTAGCTTCTTGTTGAAATTCTTGAACTTGTAGAGAAATCTGTGGCTTTTTATCCACGAGCTTTCTCTAGCTTCTTGTTTAGAATTCTTGGTTGATTTTCTGAATTATGAGGATCCCTATTTATAGTTTTAAAATAGAGGAGTTGTGATTAAAATAGGATTCCCTTCGGCCAAGCAGATTTAAATGACACGGCATATGACTTTATGGAGCGGCCTTTAATTAAAACCATATTTATTATGTTTAAATAATTAACTAAATTATATTAATCAATAATATTTATTTGGACTAATATATTCATGAATTTAATCTAATTCAAATCATTTTATAAATTCATATTTAATAAATTTTAAATGACTACAAATTCACCCTTTTTCATGTTTTGTCGAGATATTTTATCTTTCAAAGACTAGGCTTGAAGAATTTGAGGACTTCAACTTGCAGAATTGAAGAATTTAAAGACTTCAACTTGCATACTTGGAGATTTTGAAGACTTCATCTTAAAACAATTTTTATTCATAGGGATTTGCTCCAATTGAGTCACCACCATTTGTTGCAAGTTTGAAGTTTGATAAAAGATTACTCATAGCTTTAACTTTCATGTGACAGATCAAGTGGGAACATGTGTTTTTTTATACTCATGCAATTGAACTTAGAATATGATTCTAAGCGCCTACGTACCTCAGTGAAGAAGATCAAGTCACAATGTAGTTCTGGAAGAGTGAGTGATTTTTTTTTATTGTTGTTGTTGTTGTACATAGTTTACTCTTGCGGGCCAGGAGTGACAGGCAATTTAGGCTCATACGTTAAGGAGCATTTTAACTTGAAGATTCAGCTCAAATTTAAAGAGCTTTATGATATATAGTTTAGGCTCGTGTCTCAAAGAGCATTTCAATTTGAAGATTTAACTCAAATTTGAAGAGCTTTGTGACATACAATTTAAGCTCATGTTTTGAGGATCACTTCAACTTGAAGATTTAGCTCAACTTGGAAGAGTTTCGAGACATACAGTTTAAGCTCGTATTTCGAAGAACATTTTAGCTTGAAGATTTAACTCAAATTTGAAGATCTTTGTGACATGCACTTTAAACTCGTGTTTCAAGGAGCATTTCAACTTGAAGATTTAACACAAATTTGAAGAGCTTTGTGACATACAATTTAAGCTCATGTTTTGAGGAGCACTTCAACTTGAAGATTTAGCTCAACTTGGAAGAGTTTCGAGACATACAGTTTAAGCTCGTGTTTCGAAGAGCATTTTAGCTTGAAGATTTAACTCAAATTTGAAGATCTTTGTGACATGCACTTTAAACTCGTGTTTCAAGGAGCATTTCAACTTGAAGATTTAGCTCAAATTTAGAGAGCTTTATGACATACAATTTAAGCTCATGTTTCGAGGAGCATTTCAACTTGAAGATTTAGCTCAAATTGGAAGAGCTTTGAGACATACAGTTTAAACTCGTGTTTCAAGGAGTATTTCATCTTGAAGATTTAACTCAAATTTGAAGAGCTTTATGACATACAGTTTAAGCTCGTGTTTCAAGGAGCATTTTAACTTGATGATTTAGCTCAACTTTAAATAGCTTTATGATATACAGTTTAGGCTCGTGTGTCTAGGAGCATTATAACTTGCAGTTTAGGCTCATGCGATGAGGAGCATTGTAACTTGCATTTTAAGCTCGTGTGTTAATGAGCGTTGCAACTTGCAGTTTAACCTCATGCGTTAAGGAGCGTTGTAACTTGCAGTTTAAGCTCATGCGTTAAGGAGCGTTTAGATATACATTGACTATTCAAAGTATTCTTCATATGCAGACCTGCCCCCACTTTGGAGTTCTCCTATATTATCATCTTCATGAGGTTCATAGACACGAGAACGTTGATCTTCTCTTAAAGTCATGATTAATTCTATGTCATGTGCACGAGTTGCCATCTCTTCGAATGTATTGGGCTTTAATCCTTGCAAGATGTAGTGAAGACCCCAATTCATACCTTGGATGCACATTTCAATGCTAGAAGTTTCACTAAGGTGCTTTTTACTGTTGAGGCTCAAACTTTTCCAGCGATTGATAAAGTCAACAACTAGTGTAGCGACCCTTTCAGAAGGATACTACTACTTAAAGAAGAAGCCTAATTTAATACTTGCGACATTTAAAAGAGATTAACGAAGGGCATATTGATTATAATCTAGTAGTGGAATTTGGTTAAAAAATAGTTAAGGAAGTGAAGCCTGCCCATTTACACATTAATTTGATGTCAAATTGAAACTACGTAGAATTTTATCTTATGGAGGAATAACCCTTCCAAAATAATCTAAGCAAATAACTTACGAGATTTTCTTGCATATTTTATCCTCACACTTAAAAATAATATTAACGAATATTACCAACTTCCGAGTACCGAAGTTAGCCGGTTCATGCTTCACACAAACATTTAAAACAAATAGTAAATTTAGTATATCAGAAGATTTGGGTTTACACACCCCAAAAACAACAAAACATATAGTCATACTTATATTACAACCCATGGTGACATGATCAAATTAGCTTTCAAAACTTTATGTAAATGTACAACACATAGATCATGTACAAGTCCCAAGGTTTATACAAAATATAGATGCCTATATGCAAATGTGATCTTCCTTAAGGCTCTCCAAATCTCCATCTCCAATAGCCAGCTTCATGCATCATCTCGAACATTTCCTACGATAGAAACAACTATTGCTAAGCATATAGCTTAGTGGTGTAAAAACTATAGGTTCGGAGCCCTCATATTCACCAAGCTACCTTTCTCAAGTCATGGGCAGCACAATTGAAACATAATAAATAAATCAAGTAAACAATATATAAAGAGTATCATGTTCGACATTTAAAGATCCAAATGTCAAGAACGCTCATAGCACCATTTTCCAAGCATAAGCAAGTATCAAGAAGGACCGACGCCCTGCATCAAGAAGGGCCAAAGCCCAATAATCAAGAGAACCAAGAACCATATTAAAAATGGCTTTCTAGTTCGTACTTAAAATGGACAACTTCAATACTTAAGGCGAACTAAAAATCCAGAGTCAAGATGGAAAATGATCCGAATCAAGAGGCATGCCAATAGTGACAAAGTCACAGCCATAAGAAGGACAAGGTCCCAACAAGAGTGCCAAGTGATCAAATAGTCCGTACAAGTGGGCGAGTTACACAAGTGTCTTTAATGTCTTAAAGGATACCAACACGACAATGCAAAGTGACAAGAGGTAACCAAGGTACCAAGATAAACTTTCAGATATACCAGCAGGTAAAAAGAGTACAAATACAAGTTTATACATAAACCTTAGTGCTTAGCATAGAAACAGTCCAACACAACTTCAAAAGTTCAAACCATAGGCCAACCAACGTATCAAGGTCCTCAACTTGTTCACGAGTATATACAACCTTAAAAATAAAATTAAATAACTTCTTTATATTCTATTAGCTCAATAATGTTGACGTAAAATATGATTATCATCAAAAGTAAGCTTAGCCTGTACAAATACGACTATGCTCCCAAAACAGTAATTTTGGCCAGCCTAGTACCTCATGTCGCAACTTAGATTTGAAAATGAAAACGATAAAACTGGACTGTATATCCTCCTGAAAGATGTAAGTACATCTCTTAAGGTTGCAAATACTCAAGAATCACCGCAAAATATATTTTGTACAAAAAGATATAATCAAAACACTAACAGTTGATCATACAGAATTTCTAATTTCGAAATCTGGACAGAACTTGTCCTATATTGCGTCCCATATTTCGAATCTATAATAGCTAAATTAGAGTTTTACATAAACATAAGAGTTGTAGGTATATGAATTAGATTTTCAAATCATATTTATTCTATGAAAACGAAGTTCTAAAGAACGAGATATGCTTAAAATACTAAACACTACCCAGCTCGCAAACAGATTTCATCACTTACCAAAGGGAAGGGTGTATCTGGAATTCCAGCCAAAAGGACCAAGTTTTTCTCTTGTGATTTTGAAGAACAAGATGCTTAGATAAAGTTCTAAGGTTTTTAGACTTCAGGGGAACGAATTTCACTAGAGGAGGTGTGAAAATATAGTCACAAAAGTGATGTTTATCACTTTTTACAGCTGTCTTTCAAAGGTTCTGCCCAAATAAAAAGTGTTCTGCCCAAATTGCATACATATATACCTATATGTATATCCCTCACCTCCCTTTCAAGTTATAGGTAATTCTAATTAGAATATTACGTAAATACCCCAATACAATCCTTAAATTATGATCACAATTATGTTAAGCAAGTTTGCAAATATCACAAAATTTCAAGTTTCTAAAATGAGAATAAAACATATTGTAGTAATTAAGCAATGGTGTATCGACATGCGACTCTTGGTTAGTATTTAAGGGTGTTACCACTAGTTCATCTTCACCTTGACGAGCCTTTGTAAGTTCAATCATACTAACAGCGCATCTTGTGCTATAGAAACGATTGAGGAACTCTTGTTCTAACTGCTCCCAAAAATTTATAGAATTTGGTTTGAGATCTGTGTACCAATCAAAGGCATTTTTTTTGAGAGATCGAACGAAATCTTTAACGAGATAATCACCATACGTCCCAACATCATTGCAAGTTTGGATAAAGTGCGCTATATGTTGTTTGGGATTTCCTTTGCCATCAAATTGTTGAAGCTTAGGAGGTTGATAGCTCTCAGACATTTTCAAGTTATCAATCCTTTGTGTATATGGCTTTGCATATGTGGGAGAAAATTTGGATGAGGACTCAGATTTGTCTTCGATAGTCTCTATGATAAAGTCCCTCAATTGATCAATTGGAATCAAACCTTCAGCGGAGATATGAATCTCTTTGATCTTTGTTTGCTTTACGCAAGACTCTCATTTATCTTGAATTTTAGGAAGCTTCAGAGGTGCTTGATTCGATCTTCTCTCAATCATGTTATCCATCTTATTTGTTAGCCTGAAAAGTTTAGCATCTTGTTCGTGTGCGCACTTTGTCAGGCCTTCAATTGCTTTTGTCAAGCTTGCTAGTTGTTCTTCTATAGTGGAAGCCATTTTAGATATTCTTTAATACTTGAAAAGTTGAGATGAGAGGTAGAGATTGTCCCACTGGCGTGCCAATTTTTGTAGACGGTAAAATTCGTGTCGAGAAAACAATAATCAAGAACAAAAAATAATCACTACAATTGTTTTATTGATTTAAAGTGCGAGTATTACAATCTCTATGATTCCTCTGAATTTGCCTTTTCATATATAATTTAAGGGCTCTTGAGCTTGATCTTGAATTTGACTTTAACTTGATCTTGGATTCAAGGGCTTTAAAGCTTGTTCTTGAATTTATCTTGAACTTGTTCTTGATCTTGATCTTGATCTTAAACTTGAATTTTATCTTGATCTTGACTTCTAGTTGAATTCAAGGGCTTCGAGCTTGATCTTGAATCTGACGGTCTTGATCTTGATCGTTCTTGAACTTGAACTTTATCTTGATCTTGACTTCTTGAATTCTTGAACTTATAGAGAAATCTGTGGCTTTTGATCCACGAGTTTTTTCTAGCTTTTTGTTAGAATTTTTGAACTTGTAGAGAAATTTGTTGCTTTTGATCCACGAGCTTTCTCTAGTTTTTGTTTAGAATTCTTGGTTGCTTTTCTGAATTACGAGGACCCCTATTTATAGTTTTAAAATAGAGGAGTTGTGATTGTAATAAGATTTTCTTCAATCAATCAGATTTAAGTGACATGACATATGAGCTTTATGAAGCGGACTTTAATTAAATCCATATTTATTATGTTTAAATAATTAACTCAATTATATTAATCCATAATATTTATTTAAATTAATATATTAATGAATTTAATATAATCTAAATCATTTTATAAATTCATATTTAATAAATTTTAAAGGACTACCAGGGTAATAAGCAACCCAAATGGAGACAAAAAGGGAAAAGCAGGGTCATGGAAAAAAGGCATCCATATTCAAGATCTGGTTGGAGCTCGGAGCTAGCTGTGGTTGCTGATCTGCAGAGCCTCGCCGGAGTTCATGGTCGTCGCTGTTGTTGTTACTCCGGTGGATTCGTGGCTGGGGTTCGTTTGGCTGTTTATGGCATTTGGGGTCTGGTTTGGTGATTAGCTAAAGTCGACGGTGACAGAAAAAATGGGGCTAGGTGTCCGGTGGTTGCTCGTCGGCAGTGAAGCTTGAGGGAGATCTGGTGGTTTCATGGGCTGGTTTTTGGTGGTGTAAAGGTGGAAGAAGAAGAACACTTGGTAGTTATTTGTGTCCAAAACTTTTGGTTATTTAAATATTTTGTTTATGTAAATTCTTTATTTGTGTATCAACATATTTTTAGATTATACTAAAAATAATTAAATGAATACAACTAAATATAACAAAGGTAACAAACGACATATAAAAAATGTGATTTAACAAAAAATAAGAATTTAATGAAATGAAAGTAACACAATATCTCTATTTTGTTTATATGCAACAAATTTTGAGAAAAATAATAATAATTAAAATCTTAATATTTTCATAAATACGAATAGATATCAATAAATTACATTAAAATTATAACAAATGTATTAATTAATTATTTAATGAATAAGTCGGGTTCGGACCCTGGATATGGAGAAAATTTTGTTAGAAGCGGCACCCCCGAATGAGCCCCGCAGTGCGGGATTGAGATTTAGTCGGGGCTCCAAGATGGATTCCGAATAACGGGTGGATAACCAAAAAAAAAAGTTAAACACATGATAAGACATCATTATTTAATTTTAAAGTGTTTTATACTTTAATTTGAACTTCAAATCATTCCATCAAAGTAGAAAAAATGGAACCGAACACCCCACCCCTACTACTATTTATAGTACTACCTAACTAGCTACGAGAACTTATAATCCTGAATTGTGAAGTTGCATAAAAATATCATGTCCAAACTTTCTTCCCCTTTATTCTTCCTTGTTCTCCTTTCAATCCTTACCTATGGAAACTGTCATGAATTTTCCAGAAAATTATCGAAGAAAGCAATGGGTCTAAAAATAGAGAAACTTAGCCACCTTCACTTCTACTTCCATGATATAGTCAGTGGAAAAAACCCAACCGCCGTGAAAATAGCGGAAGCCGCCATGACCAACCGATCGGCCACCGGATTTGGTTTTACGGCAATGATTGATGACCCTTTAACAGTTGGACCGGAAGCAAACTCCAAAATTGTTGGAAGAGCACAAGGGATCTATGCACAAGCTTCAATCAATGATTTTGGTTTATTGATGGTTCTAAACTTTGTTTTTGTTGAAGGAAAGTATAATGGGAGTAGCTTAAGTATTTTGGGACGGAATTCGGTGATGTCAATTGTCCGTGAGATGCCTATCGTTGGGGGAAGTGGACTTTTCAGATTTGGTCGTGGCTATGTTCAGGCGAAGACTCATACTTTCGATTCCAAGACTGGTGATGCTGTTGTGGAATACAATGTCTATGTCTTCCATTATTGATTTTTTTGCTTTTTTAAGTGATTCTACTTTTGTCTTTTGGGTTGGAGTGCTTCTTTTTATCATGGAATATTGAAAATAAATAATTTTACTTGGCATATTTGTACTTGGCTTGTGCATGTCCGTCCCACTTTGAAAGTAGGAAGTTGAATAATCGTGAAGCGCTTTATATTAATTTTGCTTTTAATATCTAAAGTTCGAATTTGAAAATTTTGATAAATGAAGAAATAACTTTATCCATTACATGCTTTACTACCACTAAAAACAAATCAAACACTTCCTTTTATTGAAATTTTTATTATTTACTCTCTTCAATTTTATGTCACACCCTTTAATTTTATGTGGTGTTTAAGAAGAAAAGATTTTTAAAAAATACTTGTGATCTAAAATGATCTTTAGTTATTTGTGTGATTGTAAATTATTTTATTAAGAGTAAAAGGAAAGTTTTAAAATTAAATTATTTTTTATTATAATAAAATGAAATTCTTTTTGAAAAAAAAAACAAACTAAAAGACGGAGAGACCATATTAATTATGAGTGATTTCATTATTTGTTTTGTATTTAAATTACTTATTAGAGTGATAGCTTTAATATAATGACACATGTTAGTTATTTTTCCTCTAAATTCTTTTTTAAATGAGAAATTTTATGAGGTTAAATTAAAATATGATTCCTTTTCAAATTTCGCTTTATTTTACTTCAAACACCACCTCTTACTTGGGGTGTTCATATAGTAAAACCAAAACAGAAAATCAAATCAAAGAAAAAATTTGACACTTTTTTATTTGGTTTTGTAGATACCTAATTTTTGATTGAATTTAAAATTTTACATTATTTTTCGCGCTTAAATATTTTTTTAAAAATTTCATTTTAATAAGTTTATTTTCAAAATATTAGAAAACTACAAAATTAGAGTAACATTTTAAGAAAAGTTTTTTTTTTCATTTTTCGGAAAAGGGTCAAAATTGCCCCTGAACTATATGAAATAGACCACTTATACTCTCCGTTACATTTTAGGATAAAAAATTCCCCCGCCGTTATCCTAAGAGACCACAATTACCCTTAAGACTTAACAGAAGTGATGTGGCAAGCCACATAGCACTAAATCCGCCATCTAGGCTTGCCAACTAGGATACCCACTAAATTTTTTGACCCAATTAATAATTCGATCCTAATCCATTTTTGTTGGATCAACCCACTAATATTAAGCGGGAAACATCATCTTTTTTCACCATAGAACCATGAAATTCAATTTTCAAGCTTATGTATCTTTTCTAGTCCACTGTGTCGTTAGATTTTAAAGCTGGAATTCCTAAGGTAGAGATGTAAGGTAGACAAAATATTTTGTAGGTAAGAGAAACAAATATGAGACTATTAGACTAGTCAAATTATTTTCGAGACAAGAAAATAAACAGGGGTTGTTGTAAGCAAGTAACATATTGTTAATTAAGTAACAAGTAAGCAAGATTCAACTTTGTTGTTATCAATATGAGAAAGAAACTAGGGTATATGTGTTCCTCATAAACTCTTAACGCGGTAATCCTAATAATAGTAATCCTTTCCTAGTGTTTTACATGCAAAGTTGGTAAGTTATGTATCCCTAAGTGATTGGTCCTCCAAATAGGGAATGTCACTACGCACCTTGGTCCGGCTACGAGTGTATGCTTTACTAATCCTTACCTTTACCTCAGATTAGTCATCACATCAATGTATGACTTAGTTTTCACCCTCACTCCAATTGACATTAGACTATTAGATAGCATCCACTAAATCTTTGTTGTTAATTCTTTTCTCATTAACTACCTCCTTGGTCCGACAAGTAGAAACGAGGCGGGTTTTAACGTTTGCAACGTTAAAAAGACTTCTAAGCGAAAGAATTAACAATGCATGCATGCACACTATTCAAGAATTACTTAATTATTATTCATACTTTGTTAGTTGCTCATGGTTCCCACAACCCTAGTTGTGGATTTAGCTACTTATGCTTGAAAGAACACAATTCATAATTGGGTAAAAAGAATTCATGAACTTACAAGATGAATTGATGAAACCCGAAATCTTCAATTGAATTTCAAAGATAAAATCGAATAAAATAAAAATCGGAAAGTTAATTGCTCAAAGTTTGCAAATTTATTCTCCAAGAACAAGACTTAGTAGTAAACAATAATGTCTAACCCCCTAAAACGAGGTTTATAACTCCTATTTATAGAAAACAAATCCTAAATAAAACAGGAAATAAAATAAGGAAATAACTGGCAGGACGTGGTTTCAAACGACGCTTTGACCTACGGTCCGTAGGTCCCCTCCGTGGCTCAACACTTAGAAACTTCTCATCAGGTACTGGAACCTTCACTCCCAGATAATCAATGAAGGACGTGCAGGACGGACCGTGGGTCGACCTACGGTCCGTCGTCTTGCTCCGTGGTTCCACACTTGTCAGACTTCCCTGATGCTCTACCTACGATGCCTCACCCACGGTCCGTGGACTGGACTACAGTCCGTCCTGGCACTCCGTGGTTTGAGTAACTGGAACTCAACCTCCAGGCCGAGACTTACGACTGCCCATCCACGGCCCATGGTTGGACCTACGGTCCGTGGGTGGCTCCGTGGGTGATCACTTCTGCACTTTTTCAGCTCACATCTTCATTAACCGCATCCAATCCTATTTCCTGCAAACATTATACCCAAAACATCAGTTCTAATCCAAAATAGCCCAAGACACCCATAAAATCTAAGTGAAACGCATCAAAAATACCGTAAACTCACGGTATATCAACACCCTAACTTAAACTTGTTGTTTGTCCTCAAGCGACACACTAAATTTTAAACGACACTTATGTAGAAGCAGACATCCAAACTCAAGCAATCATATGGCTTTCTAACTCCATTCCATCACATTAGTGCAAATCTTTTCATCTAGACTCAACAAGCTAACTCATGCAGATCAAAATATGACATAGATTGACCAACATACACCACAACATACACTTTTTACCATCACCAAGGTACCAACTCTCCAACAATGTAACTAGTGCCCTCACTTCAAAAGAAATCCCTTTTTCACACAATAGATATGAATTTTTGAGTTTAAGGATTCATTCAACACTCACGCTCAGAAGTGACTTCAAGTACAGTTAGTGCTCAATACCGTAGGTTTGCCCTTATTTTCACTGCACAGACTCCCCAAACTAGTCGCTAGGATCACTATAGGACTTTCTTAGCTTGTAACGTAGGTTCAGGGTCAGGTAGGATGTATTTGGGTACTTTTTAGTGACTTTCTGCCCTCCTTGACATTACATCATTGGATTTTTACCTTTTTTCTCAACCTAGTCTTGACATCTTTTCATTTTCTTTTCTTTCCCTTGACTCTCCTCAACACAGATGTGACTTTTAAATTTATAGCTCATATTTTTTTGCCTTTCTTCTTTTTCTTTTACTTCATTTTTCTTGGTTTCTTTCAACGCTTTTGTCATTCATCTTTTGAATAAAATCACATCTTTTTTTTTCTCTCTTCAACACAAAACTCTTTCCATACCCTTTTTCTTTTGGTTTCCTCTTTCATAGCCACCCTCAACTTATGTATTTTGCATGAGTTGAGGTGCACAATATCCGATGTCGGACCGGGGCCAAGATCAAGGTAACTTTTTGAATTAGCCACCCTCAACTTAGGCTTTTGGCCTAAGTCAAGGTGCACATGTCCAAGGAGGGACCAGGGCCAAAACAATGATTTTAGGGAATGTGAGTTAGGTGTTTTGAAGAAAATGGTCTACATTAGGCTCAAACATTTGGATCAAGGGAAACATTTATTTCATTTGGTTGGATCATTTTAGGCTTGAGTGGACTTATTCGAACAAGGGCCTATGATCATTTCGTAGCTTCTAGCCTAGATTATCTTAGCAGGACCAACGGGGCAAGTTCTAGATTGGCACATACTATTTGAACATTCCAACTTTTCTCACCCACACTTGGCATATTGTTTCATCATCAGATTATCAGATGACCGAGTTCAAGTTTTAGCTTAAGTCATGAGGTCAAATCAGTTCTTTATCATGTCATATTGTGATCCAACACAATCAACTCATCAAGCCTATAGATCTAGCATATTTCAAAAATTTGGGACGGGTATCAATTTCATGCTCTTTATGCCATCATGCCTTTATTCTTCTACTTACTTCTACACATACATTCCTAAACATGCTGGTTCAACATAAAAGTAAACAGTCATTTGGGGGAAAAGAACACAGGCAAGAAAATCCCAAAGGAGGACTATGAGTTGGGTCACTCAGAATTCACCCTAACACTCCAATCCATTTACCCCACCCCCAAAAAATAAGGTACAATTGCCCTCAATGCACAAAAAGCAAAAATAAAGTATAGGGTGAATGTGAAGAAAACCTGTGGCGCAAATGCGTCGAAGACCTCCCAAGAAGTGGGTGGGTCCGGTTTCACGGATCCCGCTGGATCAACACTAGGGACGCCATCAGTAGCGCTCTCATCAACAAAATTAGCACCCTCAGTAGTGCTCAAATTGCCAGATGGGCCAACACCTATCTCCCTGGCCTGCTGCTGTCTCATCTCCACATCAAGTAACGACGCCCTCGTGGCCTCCTCCAACTGCTGTCGCTCCTTCTTATTCAATCTCCGATCCTCATCAGCGTCAGAAGTACGGTCGAAGTGGTGGCACTTCCGAGAAGCACGGGAAGAGTCTGGTGGTGGCATGGAATCGCCAAATAAGGCAGACATCACCACATCATTCTCCTCCGCTGTAGGGGTAGCCTCTGGTGCAGTCTCAGGAGTGGCTAGGAGGGCGTCAACATTAGCACGAAGATTGGCCAACTCTGTCTGGAAGGTGGTCACATCAATAGTCGGGGCCGACCTCCCCAAGACTCTCAACTTGAAAACATCCAGGTGCTTATGAATGAATCTTCCGGTCCATCAGCTGCTCCATCCTCACCTCGGACTCCTCAATAGAACGCTGCATCCAACACCTCATATGATGCAGCAGAGTGGCCATCTGTGTCTCTAGCTTCTGGACTCGGGCTAAAGGCACGACAGTGGACCCTGAAGTGGGAGTGGCTTGGGAGGAGCTAGGGGCCTGACTAGTGGCTGAAGACGGTGAAGCCTCGACATCTGCTGTAGGGGCTGGAATGGCAGTGTCATCAGCCTGCATCTGCTCCACATCTGCAGCAAGATCATCACCCAAAGACGGTAACTCTACATGTGCTTTCCTCCATGGTGCAGCTAAGTTGGCCTCATCCCGAATGAGGCCGATGTCCAGAGTCTTGGTCGCAGTAAGAAACCGGTCACAATGCCACACGGGAATGGAAGCATCCCTGCAGAGCTGGAAGATGAGGCACGGGAAGGGCAGGGTGGTGGTGGCCTTGAAGGCCATCTCATGGATCTCCGCAATCAGGATGCAGGCAAAATCAACCTCCAAACCTGCTAGAAGGGCTGCAATCATCACGGCCCAGTCCCATGTAACCACGTTGTCCGCCTGAGTCGGGGACAGTCTATTCTAAACCAATAGCCGGAAGAACTTCGTAGTAAAGCTCAGTGTAGCCTTCTTGATACCTAGGCTAGGAGTCTGGACCTACTCGGCGCGCTCCCCCTCATCAGCAATGTGGCGTGTTAACCATCGCAAAAGTGTCTCCCTCTGCTCGGCATCCCGCTAAAAAGCCTCATTCTGAATGATGCCCATCCTATAGTCATACTTAGCCTTATTAATCAACAAAGTGTGGGCTGGGACATAGATGAATCGATGGATCGTGGCATCAGAGATGTCGACTGTGAAACCCAGCACTAGTTTGACCTGAAATGGAGGCTGAGCTATGGGCTTGGCTCGTTTGTTGATGGAATTCCTGACCGTGGCAGCATACGAGGCGTAGAAATCCCTAATGATCTCCTCGTTGTAGGTCCCTAGGCTCCATGCCATCCACTCACATCTGTGCCTCCGGAAGAGCTCTTCAATGACTGGTGCGGTGTGAAGGCTACCTGTGAGAACCCGACGCTCCTTAGTGACTAGTCTGGCCAACTTTTGGTGCTCATTCATCATGTGAGCATCGGTGTATATATGGTATTGGCCTTCCACGCACCACCTGTTTGGCTCCGTAGCAACCGGTGCAGGCTCAAAAGTAGGGGGGCACTGGAATATATCCCGTGCTATCAGTCTCAGAAGAAGAGGCGGTACTGCCGCTAGAACCAGAGCCAGACTGCGACTCTGAGCCAGCCTACGCTCTGATCTGTATGGCCCTCTCCTTAGACTGAGGATAGTGACCTCATCGGAGCTTGCCTGCTGGGCTCGGTTCCGAGTAGTGTGGGAAGCAGTGGGAGAGGTCTTGAGAGTAGGTGGAATGTACTCCTCATCCGTGTCCTGATCAAGTAGCCATTGGGAAGGAGCGACAGATTTGGACTTACCCTTAGCGGCGTAGGTCGGAGCTTGTTTGTGGGTCATGGTACCTGTGGAAGCTTAGTTAGTACCAAAACAATTCAAAAATGCTCATGGAATAATTTTAGAATAAGAATCGGACCCAGACAAAAACAAAAAACAATCTGGACAGTAGCTGAACTGTTGACCCACGGTGGGTACCTACGGTCCGTGGGTCCCCTCCGTAGGTCAGAGTACCCAAAGTTGGGTCTTTGATGTGGGAACTACGGATGTGCAGAACGGTCCGTAGATCAAACGACGGACCGTAGTACACACCGTGGTTCTATAAAAATAATTTTTTTTGTGTGCGGCTGACCCACGGTCCCCTTCCTATGGTCCGTAGGTTGTCCTACGGTCCGTGGATGGGGCTCGGGACTCAGTTCTGTGCCAGGCATCACTAGTGAACTCTCAGACAACCCATATTTTCAAAAGTCATTCATTCAACCTAGATCTAATCATGCATTTCAACACAATATATGGTAGTTTGTCATCCTTAGGGTTCCGATTACACATAATACAACTTTTTAACAGACTGAAACTACGAACCCTAAGTCAAAACTTCTATTTAGACCTTTTAACTTGATTTAGTTGGTTTTGATTAACTACACACTCACATACCATCATACCAAGGGTGTTTCTAAGCTATAATTCAACATTCAAACATGAGACTAACTACCCAAGGTCAAGTTCATCGATGTGATTTCAATTGAAACAATGAAGTGATTCAAAGTTAGGGAGAAATCTGCTTACCTAACAAGTAATCACCGATGATGAGTGTGTGTTGCAATGAAATCCGTGACCCTATTCTAGCCTTTCGACATCGAACCCGGACTGTGGAATCTTTGGGGAAAGAGAATGGAAAAGGGAAATGATTTTGGAAGAGAAGAGGGAGATATGGGAAATGGAAATTGATTTAGAGATCAGTGGGGGATGATTTTGTGGGTTATTAAAGGAAGAAAGTGGGTATATAGAAGGTTAGAAACGGTTGGGAGGGAAATATGGAAATGGGGGATGTTTAAAATGAAAGGTTTTTTATTTATAAGGGGTCGGGTCAGGCAGAAACCCTAGGTCGGACCCACGAGACCCCGTCGACGGTCCGTGGGTTGACCTACGGACCGTATGTCTGGTCCGTAGGTCACTCTGACACTTAGCAAAATTAGGAAACGTACCTGGAATCTACGGACGTCATCCACGGTCCGTGGATTGACCAACGAACCGTCGATGTTGTCCGTAGAGCACTGCACAACTTTTTTTTTACAGATTCTGCTTTTCGTCCCTGCACACGTAGCAACCATTAGGACTTTCTTTTTACATTTTCTGGACATTTTTTTGACACAGACCATATTCTATATCTAACCAACACTAATACATAAAAATAAATACCCATCTAGAGAGCTACAAAAAGCAAAATAAAAGAAGAAAACTCCTAAATCAAAACGAAAAAACCTATAGTTGGCTAGATTGTACATCTTGGGTTGCCTCCCAAGCAGCGGTTGATTTAACGTTGCGGCACGACGCAGACACCTTGATTACTCAGACTTTATCAAGATAATAGGCCTCAATCACTTCTTGCACACTCTCAGATTTCCCCATGTAGACCTTGATCCTCTGCCCGTTCACTTTGAACCTAGTTTCCTCCTTGTTCTCGAGCTCGACCGCTCCATGTGGAAATACTTGCATGACTCTAAATGGCCCGGTCCACTTGGACTTGAGCTTGCCAGGAAACAACCGCAACCTTGAGTTGAATAGAAGCACCAGATCACCCACAACAAATTCACGCTTTTCAATCTTTTGATCATGATACTTCTTCATCTTCTCCTTGTACAAGGCTGAACTTTCATATGCTTTTAGGCGAAACTCGTCAAGCTCATTCATGTCATTCAATCTTTGGCTCGATTCGGCTCTCCAATCCAAATTCAACTTATTTAGCGCCCACATTGCCTTATGCTTTAGATCTACCGGTAAATGGCATGACTTCCTATATACAAGTTGGTAGGGGGACATACCTATGGGAGTCTTGAATGCGGTGCGATAGGCCCATAGAGCATCATTAAGCCTTCTTGACCAATCCGTTCTGTTGGCGTTCACAATCTTTGCAAGGATTTGTTTTATCTCTCTGTTTGACACCTCAACTTGCCCACTAGACTGCGGATGGTAAGGAGTAGCTACATTGTGACGAACTCTATATTTCTCTAGCAACGCCTTGAACAATTTATTACAAAAGTGAGAACCTCCATCGCTGATAATCGCCCTAGGTGTACCAAATCTGGAGAATATACTCTTTTTCAGGAATGCGGTGATACCTTTTTCCTCATTGTTTGAAAGCGCAATTGTTTCCACCCATTTCGATACATAGTCAACCGCAACAAGAATATACTTCATCCCATGTGAACTTACAAATGGACCCATGAAGTCAAGGCCCCAGACATCAAATAACTCAATCACCAATATCGGATTCATAGGTAGCTCTTGCTTCTTTGAAATTCCTCCTTCTCTTTGGCAACGGTCACAAGACTTGGAGAAATCATGAGCATCTTGGTGGATGGTAGGCCAGTAATACCCACACTGCAAGATTTTATGAGCAGTCTGAATACCACTATGGTGCCTACCAACAGGCGATGAATGACACGCCTCTAGTATACTCATCATCTCAGCCTCGGGCACACAGCGACGAATAATCCCATCAGCACAAATACGAAATAAGTAGGGCTCATCCCAAAAGAACTTCTTCACATCATGCACAAACTTTTTCCTTTGGTGAAATGACAAATCCGATGGAACCAAATCGCTTGCCAAGTGGTTAGCAAAATCTGTGAACCAAGGGATAAGATCATAAGAAGCCGCTAATACCTGTTCATCAGGGAACGCATCATTAATTTCAACACCATCCTCAAACTTGATCATAGCTTCCTCCTCTAATCTGGACAAATGATCGGCAACCTGATTTTCTGTCCCCTTTCTATCTTTTACCTCAAACTATTGCAACAATATCACCCATCTAATCAACCTCGGTTTTGCATCCTTTTTAGCCATCAGATACCTCAATGCAGAATGGTCAGTATGCACTATGACCTTAGAACCAAGCAAGTAGGACCTAAATTTTTCGAATGCAAAAACCACAGCAAGGTGTTCCTGTTTAGTCACAGTATAGTTCATTTGGGCCACATTCAGAGCTTTGCTGACATAGTAAATCGGATGAAGAATCTTTTCACACCTCTGGCCCAATACTACCCCAAACGCCACCCCGCTCGTATCACACATAACTTCAAACGGTTATCCCCAATTCGGTGAAATAATGATAGGTGCGGAAGTTAACTTGGCCTTCAACTCTCTAAATGCTCTCAGACAAGCATTATCAAAATAGAACTTAGACTCCTTTTCGAGCAATTTGCACAATGGGTGTGCAATTTTTGAGAAATTTTTAATGAATCTCCGGTAGAAGCATGCATGCCCAAGAAAACTCCTAACACCCTTTACAGAGATAGGTGGTGGAAGCTTTTCTATTACCTCAACTTTGGCTCTATCAAGCTCAATACCTTTCTCAGAAATGCGATGACCCAGAACTATCCCCTCTTTTACCATGAAATGACACTTTTTCCAATTGAGCACAAGATTGCACTCTTCACAGCGTTTTAGTACCTCGGTCAGATGCATCAAACATCTATCAAACGAGTCACCTACCACAGAAAAATCATCCATAAATACCTCAATAGTGTCCTCCACCATATCTGAAAATATCGACATCATACAACGCTGGAAGGTCACTGGAGCATTACACAACCCAAATGGCATCCTTTTGAATGCGAAAGTCCCATAAGGACAAATGAAGGTGATCTTCTCTTGGTCTTCCGGGGCTATGGAGATTTGATTGTAGCCCGAATACCCATCTAGAAAACAATACCAACCCTTACCAGTGAGACGATTCAACATCTGATCCATGAATGGCATAGGGAAACGGTCTTTCTATGTCCATGCGTTTAGCTTACGGTAGTCCATGCATACTCTCCAACTAGTCACCAGCCTCATTGGAACAAGTTCATTCTTAGCATTTGGAACCACTGTGATTCCCCCTTTCTTGGGCACACACTGAATAGGACAAACCCAACTACTATCGGCAATGGGGTATATGACTCCAGCATCCAACCACTTAATGATCTCCTTTTTCACAACCTCTTACATAGGGGGATTCAATCTCCTTTGGTGCTCAATACTTGGCTTACTGTCCGGCATGACTCCAACCCTCTTGAACCTCTTCAGAATAGAAACCAAAGCCTCAACTTGCTCCTCGCTCAAATCTGCAGCAATGATTACCGGTAAAGTGCTATATCTCCCCAAGAATACATACCTCAAGTGTGAAGGTAGAGCCTTAAGTTCCAGTTTTTGAGGCTCTTCCAAAGATGGCTTTACAGGTGGGGATTCACAATTCTTCATATCTAACTCCAATCTTTTCAGTTTGGAACGAAATTCAAACCTATCAAGTGCGGCGACAAATTCATCATAGTCTTCAATACCATCACCATCAAAATTCATCATTACCGCTACCAGTGCATCAACACTCAACCTCTCTTCAATAGATATATCAGAACCGCATTCCACAATATGATTCACCACTGATACCGACTTAAGATCGTTTTCCTGCTTCATAGACCTACATATATTAAAAGTCACCTCCTTATTATTCAGTCGGAACTTCATCTGCTCTCTCTCTCCATATCCACTAAGGCACGTCCAGTAGCAAGGAATGGTCTCCCCAAGATGATGTGAACCTCAAAGTCAACCTCAAAATCAAGTATCACAAAATCTGCCGAAAAAATAAACGACTCCACTTTCTTAAGGACATCTTGGAGCAGACCAATTGGCTTCTTCAAAATTCTATCGGCCATGAGTAGACGCATCGCAATTGGCTTTGGAGCCCCTAAACCCAACTTCTTGTATATGGACAATGGCATCAAGTTAATGTTGGCACCTAAATCACACAAAGCTTTTACAAAGTGTAGCATCCCAATGGTACAAGGAATAGTGAAATCTCCAGGATCCTCTTTCTTTTGCACAAGTGACCTAGTAGCAATGGCACTACAATATTGCATTCTCTCATCATTCTCGAAACTCACAGTCCTCTTTTTGCTTACCAAATCTTTCATAAATTTCGCATACCCAAGCATCTGCTTCAAAGCTTCTATCAACGGAACATTGATGGAAAGTTGCTTTAACATAGTCATGAACCTGCGATATTTACCCTCTTCGGTCTTTTTCACCAATCGCTGTGGGAATGGAGGCGGAGGTCGAGGCATAAGAACAACTTTTTGGGTCACCTCAGCTTCCTTTTCAACACTATCTTTTGGGGCTTCAGTAACCTCAATCTCATCATCATCATTCTCGACCACTTTTTCAACCTCGAACTGCATGGGTGGATCAATGGTCTGTTTTCCTCCGCGAGTAGTGACTGTCATACAATGCCCATCATTTTTTAGATTCTGGATGGTGTTTCTAGGAAGTGTGCCAGGCTGACGTGGATTTGCATTGGTGGACAACTGACTAAACTGCTGCTCAAGTTGCTTGATAGACACTGCATGGGCATCAACTTTTTGACCTATTCCAGACAAGTCGTTTCGCATGTCTTTCACATTCTCATTAGTTGCATCAAACCTCTTCATCATCTTCTGCATCATA
This sequence comes from Solanum etuberosum, assembly GCA_029582245.1. Lineage (NCBI taxonomy): Eukaryota > Viridiplantae > Streptophyta > Magnoliopsida > Solanales > Solanaceae > Solanum > Solanum etuberosum. The sequence goes on along the minus strand of JAJONR010001162.1, from coordinate 8,673 downwards.
TCCTCAATTCGTGACATACTATTACCACCATCTCTAATACCAGGAGGAACATAGGGACCAACCTTATCATTCATGTTGCCATAGTTGTTCCGGTTGTAGTTGTTGTCGCGATTGTAGTTCCTATTCCAGACATAGTTACCCTCACGGTTGTAGTTCCCATAGTTCCGATCTTGGTTTCCTTGACCTTGGCGCCAATTATCCGAGTTGGAACCTTGGGCGTTAGTTCGGAAACCCCCCATCTGATCATTTACCAAGTACGCATCCTCCTCATAATAACACTCCTCAACTGGTGCTGGTGGAGACCTAGTCAGATAATTCACCGCATTTATCTTTTCCGTACTCTCAATCACATGCTTTAGTACCAAACCTAATTTTGTTCTCATCTGTGCCATCTCTTCCTGAATGTCATCATTGGCTTGGTTGGGTGTGGCTTGAACAGCGAACGTGGTCCTACTAGTGTTTGCCTTTCTAGTGCTCCAGGCTTTGTTGTTTTGGAAAATCCGCTCTAGCTTCTCAGCTATCTCCTCAAAGGTGCACTCACAATACGATCCTCCAACAATAGTATCAAGCATAGTCCTTCCATTGTCATCCTTCCCTCTATAGAAATATTTTTTCAACGACTCATCATCAATGCAGTGATTTGGAACATTTCTGATAAATCCAGTGAGCCTATCCCAAGAACTGCTGATCGACTCTCCTGATAGTGCTGCGAAGTTGTTCAATTTATCCTTATGATTGAGATTTTTAGACATCAGAAAGTACCTTGCTGTGAATACCTTATGCATATGATCCCATGTGTAGATCGAGTTGTATGGTAACTCAGAAAACCATACCGCAGCATCACCGGTTAATGATAGTGGGGACACCCTCAGACCTATAACATCCATATCTAACTCTGGTCGCCCAACACAACTTTTACACACACTGGAAAGTTTAGCCATATGAGCATAGAGATACTCCAAAGCCAACCCAGCAAACAACCCTCTCGCTGTAAGCATCTGTATCAAACTACTAGTGACCACGAATGTGTGACCTGGAGGTAGAGGTGGAAGAACAATAGGACCATCTGAGTTGGTCGCGTCATAATCAGCCCTGTAATGCTCACAGAACCTTGATGCTAGTGGATTCTGAACCCTTTCTGCATTACCAAGTAGATTACCACTATGAACCTGAGGCGGTTGCACCCCAGCTCTATCTCCTTGACCCTCTTCCTCAGGATTATTGCGTACCCCTTGATTAGCCATTTTACTCAAAGTTTTAATCAACTTTGGATCGTAGGGAGTTAATGGTTCGCCTTGACTCCGCGTACTTGGCATACACTTGAGTAGAAACCTGTAGAAGACAAAAATAAAAACAAAATGTAAAATTAGGAAATACTTGACTAAAGTTCAATAATGTAGTTAAACTTAATCTAAAAGCCAAACTCCCAGTAGCGACGCCAACATTTGATACGCTCAAATTACACCTCCCTAAAGAAGTATAAGCGATCGTTATCAAGTAAAGAACCAAATTTGTAGGTTGGGGTCGATCCCACGAGGAATATGGTTTAGACTTAACTTTAACTCACTATTATATTCGTTTAGCCAAATTATTTCCGAGACAAGAAAATAAATAGGGGGTTGTTGTAAGCAAGTAACAGATTGTTAATTAAGTAACAAGTAAGCAAGATTCAACTTTGTTGTTATCAATATGAGAAAGAAACTAGGGTATATGTGTTCCCCATAAGCTCTTAACGCGGTAATCCTAATAATAGTAATCCTTTCCTAGTGTTTTTTACATGCAAAGTTGGTAAGTTATGTAACCCTAAGTGATTGGTCCTCCAAATAGGGAATGTCACTACGTACCTTGGTCCGGCTATGAGTGTATGCTTTACTAATCCTACCTTTACCTCAAATTAGTCATCACATCAATGTATGGCTTAGTTTTAACCCTTACTCCAATTGACATTAGACTATTAGATAGCATCCACTAAATCTCTGTTGTTATTCTTTTCTCATTAACTACCTCCTTGGTCCGGCAAGTAGAAATGAGGCGGGTTCTAACGTTTGCAACCGTTAAAAAGACTTCTAAGCGAAAGAATTAACAATGCATGCATGCACACTATTCAAATTATTTCTGAGACAAGAAAATAAACAGGGGGTTGTTGTAAGCAAATAACAAATTGTTAATTAACAAGTAAGCAAGATTCAAGTTTGTTGTTATCAATATGAGAAAGAAACTAGGGTATATGTGTTCCCCATAAGCTTTTAACGCGGTAATCCTAATAATTGTAATCATTTCCTAGTGTTTTACATGCAAAGTTGGTAAGTTATGTATCCCTAAGTGATTGGTCCTCCAAATAGAGAATGTCACTACGCACCTTGGTCCGGCTACGAGTGTATGCTTTACTTATCCTTACCTTTACCTCATATTAGTCATCACATCGATGTATGGCTTAGTTTTCACCCTCACTCCAATTGACATTAGACTATTAGATAGCATCCACTAAATCTCTGTTGTTAATTCTTTTCTCATTAACTACCTCATTGGTCCGGCAAGTAGAAACAAGGCGGGTTCTAACGTTTGCAACCGTTAAAAAAACTTCTAAGTGAAAGAATTAACAATGCATGCATGCACACTATTCAAGAATTACTTAATTACTATTCATACTTTGTTAGTTGCTCATGGTTCCCACAACCCTAGTTGTGGATTTAGCTACTCATCCTTGAAAGAACACAATTCATAATTGGGTAAAAAGAATTCATGAACTTACAAGAAAAATTGATGAAACCCGAAATCTTCAATTTAATTTTAAAGATAAAATCAAATCAAATAAAAATCGGAAAGTTAATTGCTCAAAGTTTGTAAATTTATTCTCCAAGAACAAGACTTAGTAGTAAACAATAATGTCTAACCCCCAAAAATGAGGTTTATAACTCCTATTTATAGAAAATAAATCCTAAATAAAACAGGAAACAAAATAAGGAAATAACTGGCAGGACGCGGTTTTAAACGACGCTTCGACCTACGGACCGTGGGTCGACCTACGGTCCGTAGGTCCCCTCCGTGGCTCAATACTTAGAAACTTCTCATCTGGTACTGGAACCTTCACTCCCAGATAATCAATGACGGACGTGCAAGACAGACCGTGGGTCGACCTAAGGTCCGTCGTCTTGCTCCGTGGTTCCACATTTGTCAGACTTCCCTGATGCTCTACCTACGATGCCTCACCCACGGTCCGTGGACTAGACTACGGTCCGTCCTGGCACTCCGTGGTTTGAGTTACTGGAACTCAACCTCCAGGCCAAGACTTACGACTGCCTATCCACGGCCCGTGGTTGGACCTACGGTCCGTGGGTGGCTCCGTGGGTGATTACTTCTGCACTTTTTCAGCTCGCATCTTCATCAACCTCATCCAAGCCTATTTCCTGCAAACATTATACCCAAAACATCAGTTCTAATCCAAAATAAACCAAGACACACACAAAATCTAAGTGAAACGCATCAAAAATACCGTAAACTCACGGTATAACAGACACGCGGTTCAATATACATGTCAGAACGTGACACCCGGTCCAGTCAGCACAACCACAGTCACAATCTCACCCATAATGAATAGTGCACATAGTCACACAGTCCAGTAACAGGTTCATTGCATGTAATTGTTCATACTTAGTCATTTCATTAGATTCGATTCACATTTCCCTATTCACATACATGCATGCATACAATGGAGAAATTAACAAGCATATATAACACAACGGGAATTCGAACCATAACCTACCTCGAAACCAAGCCTGAACACTCCTAAGACACTTGAGCCTTTCCTTTCCGGAGTCTTTCAGCTTGTTCTTGGTCTAAAGCAATTAATTAACGCAAAGATCAATGAACAAGGCCTAATTTACTCGGATTATAACAAAATATCAACCCAAGGCCAAATCTGTGATCCTAATGCTCAACTCGGGCTTTTTCCACCATTAACTTTAGGCCAAAACCCTCCCCCAACGATAAGTAACAATGATTCTAAGTTCTAAGAACCGAAATACGGATTATGGGAGTAATTAACTTACCTTTGGCGCGAGAATTCGTGAAAATTTGATGAGAAACTGCCCTAGGTCGTCCCTTAGCTCTTAAGAACAAGGTTTTGTAGAAAATAACATTTTTGGGTTTTTTTTCTGATTTAAGTCGCGACTGGCCCGCCACAGCGGGCCCCATTCCGTCACAGCGGCCCCGCCCTGGCGGAATTAATCCCGCCCCATCGGCTTGCACGAAGGCAAAAACTCAGAATTTGAGTTCCAAGCTCCCATTTCTCAACACACCTTCAAACCTTGATGTTCTAAAACTACCCTTTCACGCCAAGATCAGTTTCGGGAGTTCTACTCGTCCGAATTCAATTTCGTAAAGCCGTACAGGCTCCTTAACGTCTTGCCAATCCACTCACGTGATCAAACTCATAATTAATTCCCCCATCCATTACCGGATTTCCCTAGACCTCACCTGACTCAGATTTCGTCCAAGTCAGGCCTAGGCGGGAAATTTCCAAGTTACTACTCAGAAGTTTTCTGGCCCAAATTCATTCCCTATTGGCTTTTCCATAACGACGGGAACAGGTCGTTACACATAGACTCTATTTTCTTCTTTTTTTATCTAAGAATTTAAATTGATAGAATAACTATTTCTTACTTGATTACTGTTAGATTAAATAGTCTTTGTTATACCCCATTCTAACTGGGTCAAAAGAGTACACAACCTATTGACGCTTCCTAATTAAATAACTAACTTAAGGAATCACCACCTAATTATTTAGGGTGAATTAGGACACCTAAAATTGATTAAAGTTTAACTCAATTTTAAGGTCTTACTAAACACGAGATTCTAGGTAAGAGTTCAATTAGTCCTAAAGGGAAGGGTTTATACATCTTTTATGATCCATTAAAAATTGTCAATCTATCGAACTTAATTAATTAATTAAGCTAAATGTCATGACTAAAACTAGCTAACTATACGGTTGAAATCAAAGAAAAGACTTGCAAGTGATAATTAAAGTAAAACTTTTTTTTTTTTGATAAAAAACGTTAATGACTAAGAAAATTCGTTGAAATGAAAAACTTGAAGAAAGGTTCCAAAACCCATATTGATTAAATCATTATTCAACTACTGGACAGCCAAACGTTAATATAAGCTCTATTCTAATTTAGTTATCTATGTTATCCATAAATGATCACATAAGAATTAATTAAGAACGAGTGATGAACAAACACAAAAAAAATGAGCAAAGAGCTACTTGAAATATATGAGATAATTCGAGAGAGAGAAAAGTCTGAGAACATATTACTTTAATAGCATTTCAGAAAAAAAGAAATAGATCTGTTTGATTACTAAGGTATAGATAATCGAAGCAATTACATATATACATATATATATATATGTAATCAGTAGATTCAATTATCGAACTTATTCTAATTTAGTTTGATGTTATTATTCTAATTCAGTCCTATAGTTTTGGTTGATATTTATATTAATGTACAAATATTTGACAATAAAACATAAAACGCTAAAAATATAAAGAACTTTTTAAATTAACAAATTCCATTCTAGATTATCATGAAAAAAAAAGTTGGCATTTTTTACTTGAAAATTAAAGGTCGATACACCAATCTATACTTTTATCCTAACCAAATATATTGTTTTGGAATTTTGACTTGAAATGTTTTTTTTTCTCAAAGTCTACGCATCAATTATTACTCTTATTTTGACTGATTAAACTTTTTTGAAATTTAGACTTGAGATATTTTTGACAAAGTCTATACACCAATTAATACTTCAATCTTTCTTGTTCTTCTTCTTCTTTTTTTCTAAGAATTTAAATTGATAAAATAACTATTTCTTACTTGACTACTGTTAGATTAAATAGTCTTCACACATATTAGGATGATTATAGATTTTTTTTGTCAAAGTCTATATATCAATTATCACTCTTATAGACTTTTCTTTCTCCTCTAAAAAAAGTGGTTACTCAGTGCAAAAAACATGCCACATTAGCAGAGTCTGAAGAGTTTAAACACGTGACCTAGAGGTCACACATAGATATTTTACTGTTGTTCCAAAGCCCCCTTGATCACTTTAAATTAATTTAATAATTATTTCTTACCGTAAAGATAACAAGCTGATTTTTTTTTTGCATTATGTCTCATAGTACTAATTTGACAAATGAGATTAATAATGTATAACGGTCTGAACTAATTGTAGAGAATTGGGATTATGGCGTTTTATGCCTCATTTATTTGCACTTAATGAAGGTCTGAATCTGAATGGTTCAGACATAAGGCCATTAAGTGCCTTTATTTTTTCTACTTAAAAATATCTTAATGGGTCTGAATGAATCAGATCTGTAACAGAGTCTTATTCTTATTCAAACCCTTTTGATGACATTTTTATTTTCGGAAAAAAATTGTGCTCCATATTTTTTTCTTCAAAAGAAATTCAAGCCTCTCTCATTCTCCAACTTTATTAGTTATCCAAATAATTTACCTTAAGCTTTTTCAATTTTTGTTATATATTGCTGCTTATTTATCAAGAATTGATAAAATTTACTGTAAAATTTTTATTTGATTAAAGTACAAAACAACTTCATAAATACGTGTTGTTGAAATCTGACGATGATACCTTTATAAAATTGTTTAAAATAATTTGAATGTATCATGTTCATTATAATTATTTTAGAGAAGAGTACATGAGCAAACACATTATAGATCATAGAGATGTTTCACTTATTTATTTAATAGTAATTTATGTTGAATTATTTTTTTCCAAAAAAAGATGACTACATTTTTTTCTAATAATTATTTTTGTTGTTATAATTTATATATACAGTCCATGTAGTTCCATTTTATTTTTATCAAACTTAAAATATTTATTTATAATTCAGATATCTTAACGTTTATCAAAGAATGATTTTTTTTTCTAATATTTTTTTAATGTAATATTTAACTATTAATATTTCGTGTTCAGATCTAGAGACAAGATCTTAATTATTCAGATGTGGATTAGACAGATAAGCTAAGGTATCAAACAAAATAATTATATTATTACAATTGTTTTCATAATAATAGTCTAAAAAATATTATTCAATGGAATTTCACCCAAGAATGTGATAAGTAATAGAGATATTGTAACACCCTAGAAAAATTTTGAGCTTAGACTTGAACCATCCTTCGTAGTGAGTAAGTTTTTAGCAAGGAATTTAAAATTTCTTGAGTGTTAAGGTCACTAGATGTAGCACCTTGTGTTCCAAAAAGAACTAGAGAGAATTCATTGAAGTCATTCCTAAGTTCTTCTAAGTTTTGGGTAAACTTCAAACGACCATAACTTTCAGTACATGATGAGTTAGGTGGACCATAAGATATCACATGAAAGGTCTTTGAATTATCTTTCCAACGCCACTGAGTTTTCTAAGTTTCGAGTTCGGATGAGTGATATATGCCCTTTTTAAGTCAGACTGTCCAATTAAGGAAAGTTACCCGAAAATAGTGAGGGGTATTTTGGTCTTTTCCTTACCCAAAAAGATTTAATTCATTTTTAGTAAGGTTTTAGGGGTCTAATTTGATTAGGTTCAGTTTTATAATCCTAATATACGCCTAGGATTTTAGTTGAGAGTTCAAGAAGAGAAAAGAAGAGAAAAGAGGAGAGGATCAAAGCGTTCGTCGAGGTTCTTGAGTTTTGTTGTGGATTTTCGCCATGGATTTAATCCCTAAGAGGTATGTAAGTTTCCATAGTGTTGGGTTCGTTCACCCACACACCAATCATGTTATTTTCAGCGTAATTTCATTCTCAAAAATTGAAGGAATTGAGTTCTTGATAAGTGTTCTTGGAGTTCATTCTAAATCTTGTTTTGTTGGGGTTTTGATGAATTATTGAGATGAAAGTTAGTGATTTGAGTGTTGTTTTGAGTAGATTAGTGTGTACTTAGGTTGGGTAATTGAATCTAAGGAAAACTTGAGAAAATAAATCGATTAGAAGCGATTTAGGATCAGAAAATGAGAGACGAAATTCGTCAAAATTTTGCCTGGAGAGGGGCTGGGGCGGCGCCCCTACAGTGCACCAATAAGCAGCCTCTGAAGTTAAGGGGCTGGCGCCCCGTGCCAGGAATGCGCCAGGGTCGCCTGCCCCCCCACTTCTTTTCCGTCGGCTGTCCCGTTTGAGTCCCTTTTAAGTGTACCTTCACTCCCTTTGATTCTAATCACTCTAAACTACTTCTAAACACCTAGAAATCATTCATAACATGAATCATAACCTTGAATTCATAATTCAAATTGAAGGTAGAGTTAAGAGTTAAGTCTTGAGAGTTATTCCGAACATTTTGAGAAAGTCCCTTTGAGTCTTTTTGAGGAGTTTTCTACGATTTCTAATAACTTGTTTCAAGACTCGATCAAGCAAGTATGAGAATGAGGAGAATGTATTCATGAGACTACTTTATCATCACGAGATCCTTTATATCATGAATCATAACTCTTGAATCTATAATTCAAATTGAAGAGAGAGTTATGAGTAGAGTTCAAGAAAGTCTTTGAGTTCAATTGTGAATCCTTTGAGATCAACTATCAATTTGAACTAAGTTTTGAGGAAGTAAGTATGAGAATGAGAAGAGTCGTTTACACGAGTTCCATGTTGTTATGTAGACCCTCGAGTCGAGTC